>JAHLJT010000631.1:140520478-140550478 GCA_031308135.1 Acheta domesticus
ATTTCCAGAAAAAGTATTACGCCAAATTTACAGTTCTTCTAAAGTAATTTTAAGTATTTAATATTGGTATTCATTCCACTTATGTACCTTTGAATTATATGGAAAACATTGTTTAAGATGTATTTACCATTTTTGTGTTGTGTGAGAACGGAGGGAATGGTTGATATCTTCGTAGGACAGGTACTATTTCTTTACCTTTATCATTGGAATTACCTGAATTGAACTTGATAAATTACATATTTTTATCGTGAATAATGTGTAGGGGAAGGTGTTAAACCTTGGACGTATGTTTACCTGTTGGGGTAGTTTGAAACCACTTATTGTAGCTCGTTGTCTTGCCAGAAGAAACACACACTAACTTGTATGAAGAGAGTTACCTAGTTTTCGAGGAAAAATAAAACTACTTTTCTCCTATTGAAAGTACTTTGCTTCTACTATTTTTCTCTAGCCACCCAATTTGTTGTCATTATTCAATGATAATGCAGTCATTTAAAGCATTTTCTTAGTTACAAAGACATGAGTTTAAAATAAATTTAAGCTTAACCTAAAAGTGGCTGATTGTATTTTTTTCAAGTATGTCATAGTGTTGTGTCTTGAACATAAATAAATAAATAAATAAATGTCTTTATTTGTGGCGAGGCTCAGGCCATTTAGCCTGCTCTTCCGCCTAACCACTTTCAAAATTGTATTACATTAGTGCATACTATAAGGAGGTCATTCAATGAAAAATACGTACGCAATTTGAATGAAAGTTTTCTCACATAGAAAACAGGAATGAAAGCGAGGGAGGAAAGAGTTGGTGGAGGAGGAATGCTGTCACAGCATTTGTATGTTTAAAGTTCTCAATTTCGAGTTAGGAATGTAATTTAAGAATTGTTCCCAAAATATCAAGTTAAACACTACGAGATTTTACTCAAAATTTAGAGAAATTATCTTTCTTTGACTAGGCAAGTTACATATTGAAGTGGATTAGATAGAGATTGTTTAAATCGGTGAAGTATTAATATGTACTTCTAATGGTTTCAAAGAGGTTTTAGTAGAAACTATGATTGCGTACGTATTTCTGAAATACTCCTAAATGAAAACTAAAAAGGGAGGGAGTCTCGTCAGCATACAAGCGAAAACACATCAAGTCAAAAGTTCAGGTCCTAAGAGAAACGGAGAACATTGAAAGAAAATGGTAAATTAGTCAAATGGTAAACATAGTCAAAGAGTTGTTTGTGCCTTAGACCGGTTCAAGGTCTCTGATAAAATAATTTCACCGAATAAGTCTTCATCATATTTAGTTATTAAATATTTTTATCCTTGTGAATAAAATGTTCATATGTGTGTGTTCTTTACAATAAACTCAAAAACTACGCATCCGATTCACTTGAAAATTTCAATTTGTCCTTAGTATTGATGTCAGGAGTGTTTAGAGACTGGTTTGAATAAAATCCAATAGATATATAACTTTTAGTGCAATTAGATTTATGCGCATTTTGACTTCTGTAAATGCTGCGGTGGCTCAGTGACAGCATTCCATAACTTCACTGATGCTAAGTTGCGTGTCCCCTAGAAAATCGAAAATAATTCAGAATAATATCTCTGCAACACCGCTGCGATAACGCTACCTCGCTCAAAGATGTAAAGCGGTATTCTCCCAATGTGCTTAAAGCCTGCCCACACCATCCCGCCGTAGTACATGAACATTCTGTTGAACACAAAGTGTTCCTCGTCTCTCTCCACAGTAACCGGTGAACAGAATTATTTGTCACGGTGAAACGGCATTCGTCGGAGAACATCATTCTGGGCCACTGTTGCTGACGTCAATCAATATGTTCTTCACACTAACGTAATCTTCCTCAACAATAACGAGGTTGAAGATTAATAGTGGTTGCAAGGTCTGTAGCTACGAGTGTCTGACTGGGAGTGAGATTCTGTTCGTTTTCGCCACTAGGGTTGGTGTAGTTTTTCCTTCCACCACCATCGGCACGCTTTCGCATAGCATTTCCACTTTCAGCGGCCTTTTTGAGGTTTTCAGCGAACTTTTTGACAATCCCATTATTGGTCACACTGCCAGTGGCGACACTGTTGCTTAGACCTGCTTCCACCTGCCCAACTGCTCGTTGTCGAACATACGCACTTAATGATCTCTTGCAGACATTTCGCACTTAATTATTGCCACACCCCACCGAGTTTCACAGAAATGAGTTCAACCAGCTACGGCATGGTCAAACACCTCACTTGATATTCATCCATTTCCAATGAATTCCAGTCAAATTAGACAAAACCAGTGAAACATCCCGGAGTTTAGAAACTTGGTATGATTGTTTGTTGATACCTACTGCGTATTATACTAAACATACTGAAATCTACCAACAACGTATCGCCATAGACTCTTACGAGATCGTTGGCATCATTCATTTAAGATGGTTATAATCGTGACCCGTTCCGAATTTATATTAAAAGTTTGGGCGCCAGGAACAGGTTACGTTAATTAAAATGACCAATGCTTCCACAGCTAATTTCAACAAATGTATAAATGTCCGGCTAGCTGGGTCAATGGGTCCCGTTATGGATAATCGCTATCGCCTAGATAGCCGATTACTTGATCTGCCAACTGTACAGTATGGCGAGGAATCTGAAAGGGAATAATTATCTATTTCTAACTATTTAACAATTTTGATTGACTTAATGAAAATCTTTTCATTTCCAAAAGAAAAAAAATTCAACAATTTATTTAACAATATTTACAATTGTTTAGTCCTTAGGTCATGACCTCGTTTTAAAATATATAGCTTTTGTACTGCAGTCTTATTTACCGTCTTGGTCGCCGACGCCCCGCAGTCTCTTCTCACTTGAATGTAGGCGATCCCAAGTTCCGCTTCTCTCTTCTAATCTTGCGGCGCTGCCGCCGCATCCGGAGTTCCTAGTCTTCCCCAACTAGTGGTAAAATATTAAAGTCCAAAACCGCAATATAAGAAAAAACTTTCATAGTCCTAATCGAACTTCCCGTTGCACATAAACTTCCAGATTCCGAAAAACTATTGAGTCTCACTCGAAACTTACAAGTCCTACTTCACTAATGTTGATCTCGCGAGCGATCTTTACCACTCGACGACCACTATCAGAATGTCCAGTTCTCCCTGTTCTTTCGCTCTCAACGCTTCGGTATCCGTCCTTCGTTCCTCTTTTTTTAAAACAAAACGACAAAATGAGACAGTCTATTCTCCCTTAGCCAATCCATTCATCCCTTATCAAACCAAGTAGCCACGCCCGCGACAGTCATTCCTTTTTCAGACCAATCACACATTATTTTATTTGTCTATCTAGCCAGCGCCCCCATCACTTCAAGGCCTGAATGCAGTTTGTTGACCTTGCCAACCACTGCGCCGGCGTTGCTAAGGCTGTATATCGCCATTTGCATACCCTTCTGTCCAATCCATTTACAGCCAATATTATTAACAAAATATTATTTATTTTGGTATATCACAATACTGAATTTGGAGGTGAGCCGGGGAGCGTTTAAAGGTGTTTTTTCTACGTTTTTCTGTAACTATCAATCCTATCGAAACTTACGTTTTATACAATTTAAAGTAGATGCAATTTCCTACAACAAAGTTCCTATAAAGTTTTGTCGTTAAATTAATCACTTTAATGTTATAGGCTCGAAAACCACTTGACAGCCCCTTCCTTAGATATTTCCCTTATACATACCTTACACATCGTTAATATTTACATTAGCGGCGATTCGTTCGCATTATTATATTTATGAGTGTATACGAAAAATTTGGAGTCTTTTTAAGAAAATGGCGTTTCAACGCTTCTGTAAACTCGAAATTTAAAGCTCTTATTCACAGAAAATTTTTGAGTTTTCCAAAAACTTCATTAGAAGTCATCTGAAGCATTCACTAATAGAATAGTGATTACAAATTTCTGGAAATGTACATATTGACGGTGTGAGGGATCGTTCAAAAAAATTACATTTGTGTAATTTATGGGAAAAAAAACAACCAAAATAAAAAACAGAAAACTCTTTCAGAAAACAGTTGATTTTCGAGAAAATTCATATAACATTATTTAAAGCACATATACTCGTAAATATAAGAATGTGATTGAATCGCAGGCTATGTAAATATTAACGACGTGAGAGACAAGTAAAAATACATTTTTGTAATTTTTGTAAAAACGAAAGAATAGAGCAAAATAGCGTTTATGTCCTCTCATAGAGTATATTTAACACTATTCATACCAAGAATTTAAAGAAAAAATTTGGAGCCATCATCCGAATGGATCTTCTTCCCGCCCATTACTTCTTTAGGGGCCCAAACATGTGGAAATTGCTCGAGGTGCGATAGGGCGAGGAAGGTCGATGTGGGAGGCATTCAAATCTCAGATCAGACCCAGGTTTTGTCCCCGATGACGATTCAAGGAAGGCATCACCGTCAATTTCCACGCGCCCGCAAAAGTTCTTCACACACATCGACACGTCGCCGTTTCAATTCCGAGGTCAGTTGTCGGGGTAGCCTTCTAATAAATTGGAGCGCATAATGCACAATGTGATGTGCTGAACCATGACTAATGTGTACTTTTGCAATGTCGTCTAATGTCACTCGGCGGTTGTCCATCATGATTTCTTGAACAGCTGCAATGGTCTCTTGAATCACAACGCGATGTGCCTGGCCTGGGCGTGGAGCGTTGGCCACGGATGTCACACCATTTGCGAACTTCCGACACTATTCGTACACTTACTATGTGACAAATAGGCATCACCATACTAAATCTTCATTCGTCGACGAATGTCGACGGGAACCGAACCACAGAACGCTGTTCATCTCTCGTGCACCTTTCTAGTGGGGCAGACATTTTTACACTGTTCCGGCGCCGTAATGTGAGTTTCTTCCCAATGATGCCACCTAAGAAACATTTGGCACACTATTGTAAACGTGCCTTTCAACCAACAGGACATTAGCGCCACATTTGTATTTTTTATAATACTTTTACGGTTTTCAGTTGACTCACCCTCGTATATTACTCCGCAATTATGTACGTATACAAGATTGTAAAACTAGTGGTGCTACAACAGCACATACCTTACTATTGGAAGCAGTTACGTAGAATTGAAATATTGCATTTTCTGCCCTATTAACATCTTAGTTATTATTTGAAAATGTCAACCACGAAGCGATCAACCATGGTGTAAGATATATAGGTGTGTTAACTAGCCGCCGTTGGGGCAAAGTTTCTGAAGAAAGTTTGAGGCTGGTTTCTCACTTGTCCGTACGGTGCACACGATCGGTTTGGGTCGCGGTGTAAGATATATATCGTAAGATGACATCTTAAACTGTGGCAGTTAAACATTACACGACCACTCACGAACTTGTCCAATTGAGACCCACTGATCGCAGCACTTATATGCGAGAACTGTGAGAACTAACCTCACATAATTTTCAGTTTTAGACTGAGAACAACTGACTGTTTCCATCACAGTGTTGTCAAAACTATGTGAATTCCACAACTGCATAAAAATATAGTACAAACGTTTTGTAAACTTGTATTGGCAAAAGATGTCTGATACCATATATGTCATTATCAAGTCACAACAATGACGTAATTCACAGGAATTAGCGACAGTGGAAGGGAATTCAATTGTTGCGTTCCCTGCATTGTCGATACTCCCTTATAGAGCTAGCAATTTTTATTTTCAATATTTTAAAAGAAATCATTTCTTTAAAGATTAATGTGTAAATGTATAACAAAAGATCGAATGTAAAAACGAACAAAAATATAAAATAAATTGCAAATTATAATTTACGACGCATCCGGCTGTCTGAAGCGCAGTAAATTTGCAGCGGACTATTATGTTTATCACGAAATTATAGAAAAACTACTCGTATTTTCAAAACTAGAGGTGCAAGAGAATGGCACAGGCTTTCTCGTATTAGTTTTTGTGTCGTTTGGTCTCGGATAACTATTGTCAATACTCTTGACAGCTGCTTTATATCGCCGCCCAAACTACATTTTTTGACATTTTATAATTTTTTAGTTTCCTAATAGTAGAACAAATATAGTATTTCAAGAATATTTAAAAAAGTTAAACATTGTCTTTAATGGCAATTTTCGTTGAAAAATTTGGAGCCGTTTTCAAGAAAATGGCGTTTAAGCGCTACTGTAAATGCGAAATTTGAAGCTCCTTTGCACAGAAATTTTTGAGTTTTCGTAAAACTTCAATTGAACTCATTTCAAGTACTTACACACACAAATTCAATAATGTTTACAAATTGCTGGAAATGTGCATTTTAACGGTATGAGAGAACTTTCGAAAAAAATTATATTTGTTTAATTTTTGAAAAAGCAAACGAATACGTGACAATAAACTTTACGCCATATTTAAGAGCGCAATTAGCACTATCCATACGAAAAGTGTGAACAACAACATTTGAAGCTATTTTTGAGAAAACGGCGTTTGAGCGTCTCTGAGAATACGGAAATTTGAGTTAAGTTTTCGAGAAATTTTATTTTGACATTATATAAAGGATATGCACTCATTAATATAATAATGTGAACAAATCACCGCTAATATAAATATTAACGACGTGAGAGACACGTCCAGAATATTGTATTTTTGTAATGTTTGAGAAAACAAAAGAATTCAGCAATATGTTGTTTATGTCACTTTGGAAAAGAAATTTTATTTGGAAGAAAAATCTCTATCTGCAATTTTATAGTTGGAAGAAGACGCCTACAAAACTTCAAACTTTTGTACTTTTCGGAAATTCAGAGTTTTTAACCGACATGATATCTACGCCATTCTCTTAAATGACCTTCAGACTATCCTACAACAAAATTAACCCAAAATTGTTGGCGCCACTTTTTAAATTTTGAAAATGTCCCAGGTGCTTCATATAAAGTGCCCTCCAAAATTAAAATATCGGTTTCAAATTCAAGGGACCGCGAGATCTTTCAGATCGATCGGGGAATATAAATTTTGGTAAATTACATTATTGACGGTCTACCAAAGAGCTACAGCGAAGTGACGACTGTGTTATACGCGAATTCGGATATTAACTTTGAATCAATGAGGGATTGTTTGTTAAGGTACGAAAAGAAATGTGTTCGATCTTCTGTGAACAAGGATTCAATGGCATAAAAGGCAAAAGAATTCCAGAAAATAAATTGCTTTGTATGCGGGAAACGAGTCCACACCGCGAAAAATTGTTGGCATAGAAAAAGCGGATACGAAAACATATCCGAAGAAGAAAACAAACATAAAAATCTGCATAAAAACTATTACAATACAAGCAACGAAACCTTTGCAAAGCAGGAAGAAAGAAATTTAAATAATCGAAAACGCAGTTCATCCAAGTACCCAAAAAAGATGCAAGCAATGGTAGCAAAAGAAAAAGAAACCGCGTCAAGCGACGGAAGAAAAATTAGGTGGCTCTTGGACTCTGGTTGCACATCGCATATGACGTCGAGGGACTGTCTACTGAGAAATGAGAAGTCAGCGCGAATCGAAATTGTGACCGCAGAATCAGGAAGAAAAATATGTTCGGACGCTGTCGGAAACGTTGTTGGATACTGTAGCACCAAATCAAATGACCTCATCAAGGTCAATCTAGAAAAGGTGCTGCATGTACCATGTTTGAACTCAAACTTGTTATCAGTCTCCAGTATAGTAAAGAAGGACAAAAGAATTGTACTCGATGAACAAGGTGTTAGAATATTTGATGCTATTAATAATTCACTTATTGCAAATGGATTGTTTGACGGACATAACTTTATTCTTGAAATGGATGTGGACGACAAAGAATGTGATGTTAATAGTGAGAGTAGTGGCGGATGTGAAATCACTGAAATCTGTTTCAAGTCGAATACAAACATTGAAAACCTATGGCACAGAAGAATGGGTCATGTCAACCATAAAGACATCGAATAAATGTGTAGAAATAAATTAGTAAGTGGCCTTGAAGATTTTCCTAATGAATACAAAACATGTGACAGTTGTTTGCAGGGAAAATTTACAAGACTTCCGTACAAAGAGGTAGACTTTGAAAGTGTTTCACGTGTTTTGGAGAGACTGCACGTAGATTTATGCGATCCCATGCCGGTGACTTCACTAGGAGGGAGCAGATATTTGTTGTTGATTGTTGATCAATACAGTCGCAGATATTTTGCCGAGTTTGTGAAACACAAACACGAATGTGCAGATAGGTTAGTGGAATTTATTCAAAGAAGGGAAAATGAAACGCAGTGTAAAGTGAAATGTGTTAGAACTGATAATGGAAAGGAATTTATCAACGCGGCTCTACAAAACTTTTACAAAAATAAAGGAATTAAATGCGAAAGAACGGTACCGTATATACCACAAAGCATCGGAATAGCTGAAACGGCTAATCGGACTGTTTTAAATGCCACAAGGACTTTGTTAATAGATTCCGGTTTACCATTGAGATTCTGGGCGGAGGCTGCGCAAACGGCTGTATATGCTACAACGTTCCCCCCAAGAAACATGGACATGGTAAAGTTCCTTTAGAGGTATGGTCTGGAATCAAACCCACTGTGTCACATTTTAGAATATTCGGCTGCAAGGTTTTCTTTAAAAATACGAAGCCAAATACGAATAAATTGGAGAGAAGAGGAAAATGCGGTATCTTCGTTGGATATTCGAGATATCGCAGAGCTTACCGAATATATGACTTGGAAAGCGATGACTTATATGAATCGAGAGATGTAGTATTTATTGAGTCGGAGATGGGATATACATCATGGGACATTTCGAAACAGGAAAGTCTAAACTATTTGGACGATCTTCTTGACGGCGAATCTGACACTGATAAAAATTGTGAAAACTGCCCAACTGAGAATAATGATGTGTTGGTGAACTTTCAAGTAGGACAGAAAATTAATAATGATTCTGTCTCAGATATCGATGAAAATGTCAAATCAATGAAGAAACTGAAGAAGAAAACAATCAGACGAAGAATATTGTTATAAATCTTTCAAACGATTCTGGAACTGAAGCAAGAATTCGCTAATCATCTAGAACGAGACGCCCTGTTGTAAGGTATGATGCTGCTGCGAACATGGCTGTGGAGACAACCCCCAAAACATATCAAAACGCGATGAATGGATCCGACTGCAATGAATGGGAGAAAGCAATAAAACAAGAGTTGCAGTGTCTGCAAAACTATAATACATGGGATGTAGTAGAACGGCAAGAATTAATGAACGAAAATATTCTACGGAACAAATGGATATTTAAAAGAATGTGCGTGGGAGACAAGGTGAAATACAAAGCCAGGATAGTAGTGGATGGATCCAGACAAGAGAGCGGAAGAGATATTGAGTGTGCTTATAGTCCAGTGATGAGGCTGGAAACGTTTCGCATCTTACTTTCTGTGGCTGCAATGAACACTTATCATGTGAAATACATTGATGTAGAAACTGCTTATCTAAATGGAAAATTGGAACGCGACGTTTATATGAAAATTCCAGACGGTGTGAACGTAGAGGGGAATAAAGTTCTGAATAAAGCTGAAGAAGAGCTTGTACGGCCTACCTGAAGCCGGAAGATGCTGGTTCAAGAAATTATGCAGTATTCTCAAGCGTTGTGGAATGGAATCATGTAAAAGTGACCCTTATGGGTTTGTGAACGCTCAAAATAAGGATTTTTTTATCATTGTTTTTTATGTAGATGATTGTATCATCATAGGAGAGAATACAACTCTCATTGACAACTTGATAACGAATTTAAAGAAACATCTTACTATAAAGGTAATGGATGGCGATTTGAATGAATCGTTTCTGGGTATAAAAGTTGTAAGAAGGAATCGTGGTTTTTCACTAGATTAAGAAAAATGTATAGAAGAAATATTAGAAAGGTTTAAAATGAATTAATGTCACCCCGTAAGTACACCTGGAGTAATGGGAGTAAAAATGGATGACTTTGAAAACTTCGATAAAGTCAACGTCAGTTTATACCAAAAAATGATGGGTTCTGGGATACCTTGTGGCTGCCACTTGTCCAGATTTGGCCTACACTTACAGCAAGTTATCTCAATATTCGAGGGATCCAAGAACTATTCATCAGCAAGGCATTAAAAGAGCTTTAAGGTACTTGAAAGGAACCAAACACGTTAAATTAAAATTATCCGAAAAACAAGGTGTTCTGAATATATATTCAGACGCTAGCTGGTGCGTTACTAAAGATAGTAAATCATTTGCGGGATATACGATGATGCTAGGAAAATCATTGATTGGTTGGAAGTGTAAGAAGGAGAAAATGGTCGCATTATCAACAATGGAGTCTGAGTTGATTGGAATTTGCGAGGCGATCTGCGAGGAGAAATGGATTGTATCACTCATCAAGGACATCGGCTTCCAGAAATTGGTTCGTCGACCAATACAAGTTTTTACTGATAATAAATCAATTACAGACTGGAATAATGATTTCAAAATGACTGCCAGAAATAAACATAGTTATGAGGAAATCTAATTTCGTGAAAGAAGATATTAAAAATGGGGAAATAATTATAAAAAATCACAGATCTTATGACATGACTGCGGACATCTTGACCAAAAACCTCGACAAAAATGCGTTAAGTCGTCATATGTTATCATTGGGGATGTTGGTATGAATGAGAATTATATTTTCGTGCACATACGAAAGGGGGGATTTGTTGGTAAACATATATTATAGGTTTCGTGTAGCACGTTCATGTGTTATGCAATGGAGAAACAAAGGAGAGTTGTTGATCGTAACTAAGTTGTAATGATTTTCTGTCTGGAATAAAACGGAATATCTCCTCACAAAAACCTCTTGTATTTATTGAGTCAAAGCTACAGTAATACGTAAATAGAAAAACTGAGCTTGTTCTCCAACAATGTACACTGTAAAAATAATATTTTCTCGAAAACTTGTCTTCTTTTCTTTCATTTTTTTCCTTGCATTAAGCAAGGGACGCTTAAAAGAATAGTGTAGATCTCGAGTTCGTTTTCTCTCTCTATTTGAAAAATTTGTCTGTTGGAAATATTGGGTTGGAACAATTACATGTTTAAGCGTTGGCCCGACTTCCTAATCCAGTTTTCAACCGTTTTCATAGAGATTCTGGAGATTTAACTCTCACGGGGAGGACCTCAATTCGACTGTGGAAGGAAATTTTTGCTGATTGAAAACACTTTTGCAGTAGTAGCATAATATAGTGTAATGCTTCAGGATCAGTTACAGTTGATTTACTATGAATTACGGCAATTTTAAGTTATTCAATAAAGAACAGACTATAGCAAACGAGGACCATATGTGGTGAATAGGGTATAGAAAAAAAAGATAGCCGCATTGCGTAACAACAATACTTTTAGTTTATTAAAACGCGCAGAATTAAACATAATTGAACATGACAATTAAATGGCCACTGATTTAAGAAAAATTACAGTGTTTGTTTCATCGAAATCGAACCACGGGTTGTGTAATTAGAAAAGTTTTAATAAAATGCATAAGTGAGCTTCAACGCCATGTACGGGAAAAATAAACATTTTCAAGATTTTAAGTGAAACCCGTAAATTGTGCCGTAATGGTAATTACAGGTCGGTGTATCTGAATTGCCGCAAATTTATGAAAATAGTAAAACACTTGCCGTAGAAGTTTATTTTTTCATAATTTTCATGTTATAAAACAACAAGAGAGAACAACTGACGTGTAAATGCACAAGTACGTGAGATAGAAATAAGCGTTTTTCGGCGTAATGGGGCCGAAAATGCGCGTTTTGGAGACTAAAGTAAGACATTGGAATCGAATGACAATTTTTGAACACTGTGGGAGAGTTATAAAGTGAAAATTGCGGAAAATAAGAAGTTTTCTTAGTATGGTGATAATTAACAAGAATGGCAGCGGCAGTGTTTTTTTTATCGAAACTATATAACCTACGGAACACAACAATGGGAGTAGCAGAATAGCAGTGGTGTTGTGAAGATGCAGCTGCATGAAAAAATTTATGTGAGAGAACGTGTTCGTGTTTGAACTTTAAGTTCTGAAGTTCAATTTGTTTTAACAAATTTTAGTTCGAACTTTAAGTTCTGAAGTTCAATTTGTTTTAACAAATTTTAGTTTGAACTTTAAGTTCTGAAGTTGAATTTGTTTTAACAAATTTTAGTTACGAATCAATGTAAGGTTGGGATAGTGTCGATATTTTGAAAATGTGGCAGTGCGCGAATTTCAAAGTTTAGATTTTTTGCGATAAATAGAGAAGTCGCGTCAATGGTGATTCTAGAGTAAAATACTGAGTCAATTCGCCGCGGACGGAGCGCGACACATATTAGAGGATTGCTTGTGACTGGAACCCAGCTATGATGGGGGGGGGCGCGTGATCGCGCGGGGGGGCGTGCACGTCCATGCAGTGATCGCGTATGCTGGGGGAAAGGGGTTCGGAGCCCAGGATATGTGATGTGGTATCTGGACATCTAGCAGACGACAGCAGCAAAAAAAGGGAAGTGTACGTGGTTTTTGTTCACCATAAAGAATTTCTTGGCAATACATCAATAATTATCCAAGACCAAGATTGTTTAGTAGTAATCAATAAATGAATGGCCATGAAAAAACATTAAAACATTAAATTAAGCAGAAATTTCAATAGTATTCAAATATCATTCAGGTTTTTTTAAATAATAGGCAGATTTACATTTATCGGAATAAAATCTAGAAATATTAATTCAATCTTTAAAAAAAAGCACGTGCAAAAATTAAAAGAAAGGAATTCCAAGGAGAAATGGTTATTGTTGTGTGTATATTTTGATGGTTGGTATATTTTGTTTTGTCAGTGTGATATATATGTTTCAGGATTTTTTAATTTATGTGTGTTATTTATGTGTATTGTGTGTAAGTGATTGGCTGGTTTAAATGCAGATCACAACAAGTGGATGCAAAAAGGAAAAGATTCTTTTGGTGAATAAATTAAATGTAGGAAGGCGAGGCTGCCGACCGAGTTTTTTGCTCTCTCACACTAATGTGTCATTATTTCAGTAGTTAGGAACCTGGATACACTGAAAACTTAAGGTACAGTTTATGGCTTTCCGTACGGAACTGGTCACGACTCACCTTGGAAACAAATTTCCTGTAATTGTGTATTATATTTTTTTGAGAAAATCGGGCATTTTAAATTATTTGAAAAGTAAATACGTTATGGGCGTTATGTGTGGGTATGCCGGAATGGAAGTTGGGCAACCGTGCGTTCATGTTTTATGTTGTGTTTTGACGAGTTGATTGGTAAATAAATTAAGTAAGCTAGCCGGTGCGAAAAGGGAACGCCCGTATTGCAACTCGCGCACGCACACGCATGACATTGCGATGGATAGTTGATTGTGAGAAAGGAGCAGGTAGGGAAACCGATTACAATAGCGGAGCAGTTAGAAATCATGCGAAAAAGTATAAGCTGTTTTAGCACCACTAGTTAGTTTTACAAGCATATTATTAAATGCTTATTTAACTTGTACCATGCGACTCAACAAACTCCGTATTTAGAATCCCTTCTTTCACATTCATATAAAATTTGCTCCGCTAATTATGTTATTTGATTAATTTCAGGGGTTCGAAGGGCCGCGGGGAGAAGCTGGTCCTCCTGGACAACCTGGAGAAAAAGGCAAGTTGGGCATCCCTGGTTTCGCTGGCTATCCCGGCCCACCGGGAGAAAAAGGCGACAAGGGTTCTGAAGGAAAACATGGCCAAACAGGAGATAAGGGTGACCGTGTAAGTGGTTTGGGTCTAATTGGTCCACAATGAAAATGTGAAATACTTTCAGTTACTATCAAAATCAAAGCATTTATGACGATATGTTCTATTGCAGGGAAACACAGGGCAGCCAGGAGAGAGAGGAGAAGTAGGACCCAGAGTGAGTAATGTTGTTTTATAATAATGAGAATCAAGTGTATCAGGATTATTTTTATGTGCGTTATTTATGTGTATTGTGTGTAAGGATTCTAATAGAAAATTTTGTATAGGGTTTCCGAGGATCACGAGGCAGAAGAGGCCTTGAAGGAGTTCCTGGGCCGAAGGTAATTTTCAAACAAATTCTGCTATACAAGCCCTACATGCAGTAAGTTTGTGTGTGTCCGCGCGTCTGTTACTCACTGTTGGACCTCCTCCGGTCCCCATTCGAATCATTCGACGCTTATTGGTCTGCTGACGAGGAACGGACCATTATTTTCCGGATCCTTAAATTCTACGAGAATTCTTCAAACAGTGTGTGTCGGGGAAGGGGTTAAGTAAATAAAACCCCTTTTGAGAGTTTCAAAGCATGTGTGGGTGAGCTATAGATCATTCAGTTTCTCTCGACAAGAGAATTTATTGGCATTTTTAAACACATTCTTCTAAAAAAGTTTGTAATTATTAGATAATTAACGAGTTGTGGGGAGGGGGCATTTTAGGCAAACGCTGAATTTATGAAACGCCGAATTACTATATTGCTTTTCCATCATAACATGAATTGTTACTTCTTGATTCATAAGACTGACAATAATTACACCTAATTTTGTAAACAAACATACATTTTTATAGTATTTTTACTCTCTCACCTTACGAATCCTTCGTAAGAAGAGGAAAGTATGTAATCGTGTGCCGGAAAACGGCGAATTTTCGCCAGAAAAACTCTTATAGTTCTAGTAACGAAAAAATGGATACAACTTGTTACTAAATTTAGGGGGGGGAATCCTCTATCTCATGGTGTAGTCAAAATCCATGTTTTGTTGCTTCTTGATACTGCAAAATCGATTGACGTCCGTCTGTGGCCAACGCTAGCTCCTAAACCGTTCAACCGAGTTTCTTCAAAATTGATATCCCCCAATCGTTTTTACTAATGTCAATACTCCTGGAATTTGAAACCGATATTTTAACTTTGAGGGGTACTTTACATGAAGCCTTCGGATATTTTCAAAGTTAATAAGAAAATGGCTCCAAATTTTTCGATAAAATTTTGTTGTTGAATAGTACAAAGGACGTTTAAGAGAATGGTGTACGTACCGTTTTCATTAATATCCCCAATTTTTCGAAAATTCCAAAAACAATTTCAAAACTGCAAAATTGAAGATAGAGATTTTCGCCTCAGAGTCGGTTGTAAGAACTTCGGTTGTAAAAAAGTCGGTTGTAAAATCTTAGCACTTTAAATAAGGTCATTTACTCATTTTTTGAAACAACGAGAAGTTTTGGGGTAAATTCACAATTACAAAAAAATTCTCAAAAACTGCTCTAAATATTTTCTTTAAAGTTTTTCACTAATGTAATGAGGAACAATAAAAATATGGTCTTAGTCCTACTTCCAGGAATAAATTGTTTGTTTTTTATTTTTTTATTTTTTGAAAATTGCAAAAAAATATTTTTAAAACTACAAAATTGAAGACAGATTTTCCCCCAGACAAAGCCTGTTGTACAAAATTAGCTCTCTAAAAATGGTTATGTAGAATTTTCTGAAAAGTTAGTAGTTTTTGCGTAATTTTCGTTCCAATTTACAAAAAAAAATTTCAAAAACCGCTCGATTTTTTTTCTTTAAATCTTTTCCACATATGTAATAAGGGACAGTAAATAAATAAACTAGCGGTGCTATAGAATGGCACAGACTTTCTCGTAGTAGATATTTTTCTAATCTCGTTCGTGGGATATAGAATTTGGAGTAAGCCCTTCACCGCTGCCTTTCTTTGTCGTCCAAAAGACATTTGTTTTTCGCATGTTGACAATTACCGGCTTCCTAATGATAGATCTGGTACAATTACGTTTTCACTAAGATATAAGTTCTCAGTCGACCACTCACTCTATTGGCCAAGGGGGTTAAGGCGTGCTGGGACTGAACTCTTCACTTCGGAAAATGCCGGGTTCGAATCCCAGATAGGGATTTTAATTTGATGAATGTGTTGTTGCAGGAAAAAAACATTGAAGAGTGTAGAAACTTTATTGAAAATCATTTGAAGTACTTCTACTCATTCGTAGAATCAATGCAGATAAATATACGGGACTTGTCTGTGTTTTCCCAAATTGCATCTTTTAAACATTTTTTCAACTTTGTTATTCGATTTCTGAAACGTATGTTATCTGTATGAACCGATTTAAGTAAAATTATGCGTATTTCAACGTTAAATTGAAATACAATTGATCCAGAACCCATGCGATCAACTTACATATCCCTAACGATTCCGAAATGGTTATTACTTTCTCGTCTTACAAATACTTCGTAAGAAGAGAAATGTACGTTATCACGTATGTAAAACGATCTTGCGCTTGTGTGTCGTAGTGGTATCAGGGCCAGCACGTTAACTCTGAGGAACAGTGTTCGGGTGTCGGAATGGAAAAATATCTTGCTGGTTGAAAACACTTTTGTTGTTTTATGTAGGTGTATGTTTTTTTCGGAGCATTTTAAATGATTCAAAAATGTATGTGCTTTGGTAACACCCAGTGCTGAATTTGACGTTTTGAATATGAATGAGAAAGGAAAAAATGTATTTACACTGGAATGTTTTATGTTTTGTCCTGAATTATTTGTTTTTTTACATTGACAATTGGACATTTACGTGTTTATGCCTTTGTCTGAGTTCGGTCCATGCGCGCTTATGTGGCGTAATGGCATGAATGCCTGCAAGTAAAATGTGTGGATTTGGGATCGTGTCTCGGTGCGGAAAAATATTTGCTGGTTTATGTAGTATAATATTGCAGAGCATTTAGGAACAATGCGAGAAAGTATGTGCTTTAGAAGCACCACTAGTTATCGTTTTGCCCTCATGCAACTTTGTTCCCGATAATGGATGACCTCGTTAATTGTATTATATTTAAAATGTTTCTTTAGTATGAACTTACAAAACACAAATAAAATTTTTAACACGAAAATAGATACCACAGGCATTACGTAAGCCAGTATATAAATACACCATTAATCTTTTTAGTTTGGCTAATTTTGTAGGGCGATACAGGTCAGCCCGGGCCTCCCGGACCACAAGGGGAGAACGGTCCACAAGGACCAGAAGGACCTAGAGGTTTCACTGGACCGCAAGGACCACCTGGCAACAATGGCAAAGACGGCATTGCAGGACCACCTGGCGAGAGAGGACCCCCCGTAAGTAACATTCCATTACAATTTGTTGCTCTTTTTAATCCAAATGAAACTAACAACTATTTCGTTATAGGGAGAGCCCGGTCCTCCGGGTCCGGCAGGTGCTCCTGGAGTGGTAGGCCCTCCAGGCCCCAACGGCGAACCAGGCCCTATGGGAGAACCAGGGACACCAGGTCACCCCGGACTCCCAGGAGAGTCGGGAAGACCGGGAGATTCTGGCAAAGAAGGTCCGCCTGGGCCTGCGGGTCCCCAGGGGAAGCCTGGTCCTCCAGGTGGCCCCGGTCTGCCTGGATTTCCAGGAGAGCGGGGAGCTACTGGACTTCCTGTAAGTGACTTCCCTCAGACCCCGTTTTCTCTTCACGCTCAGGTTTTGGGCTCTCCTGCCTCCTGATTTTCTCTTTTCAAATCCCAAATGGAATGGAAAATTCGAAGAGTACCCCACCATGATATTGCATCGCAACACAGAAGTGAAGAGGTGGTTGATTTCACAATCAAGCGATACTTCGTTTGTGCGTTTTAAATTTTAGATGCTCCCAATCGTTTTTGTTCAATTCTTTTACAGTGAAAAGGTTTCGTACGTATAGGCCCCTTCATTTTTAATTAATTTTTATGTGTTTTTCAACTTTCGAAGTGCAAGAAAATACGCTTTTGCTACCAGAATTCCCCTGATTATTATGATATACTTCAAAATTCAAGGTTATACATTCAGTGCGCTTCCATGAAAGATTTCTATTAAAATTCTTTTATTTTTGGATCTTCGTTTTTCTTCATTATATCATTAAATTTATTTTTGATTATTCTTTATTCTTTAATTCATTCGTTGTCTTTAGAGTCTCATCAATTACTGAACTCATGATTAGACCCACGAGTGATCTAATGAGTAGTTGATAGGTTAAAGATGTCGCAGTGATTGAATGAGAGGCACGGGCAATGGAAGAAACACGAGAAACCTGCCGAAATATACTAGCTCTTATTAGAGGATCAATCTCGGGCTCCAGCTATGGAAGGTGTTTGCACTATCCATTACTGCCCGAGTCCTCTCCCAAATTGATTTCAAGATTAATTATACAAATACACGGACACATCTACACAACAGTTTACAATACACCCCGCTGCATTTTTAATTGATTACGCTGCACCTATCTAGTTCTGTTCAGCTGGCTCTCTAATTTAAAAAATACATTTTGTAGAAGGCAAACTGTGAGTTTTATTACAAAAAATATTATTAACAGGGAATGCCTGGACTTAAAGGTGACATGGGTCCTCTCGGTCCACCTGGTCCCAGTGGGGACAAAGGTCAACAAGGAGATCCGGGAAAGGAAGGTCCTCCGGGACCTGAAGGGAGGAAGGGACCGCCTGGACCACCTGGAGCGTCTGGAGCCAAAGGCGAGAGAGTGAGTAAACTCGACTTGATCACTATCTGAACCGCAATAATATCTCACTAGCGGTAAAGTAGATCCAATCTCTTAGGGGGAACCAGGAGTGCCAGGCTCAATGGGAAGAGACGGACTGCCAGGGCAGAGAGGCCTGCCAGGCCCCCCCGGACCAATGGGCCCTCCGGGAGAAGACGGAGACAAGGGAGATCCCGGGCCGCCTGGCGAGAAAGGCTTCAAAGGATCTCGGGGAGAAACGGTAAGTCGCGTTTTTATACGAATGTCCTTGCTTTAGTTTCGGGCATGAATAGAGCAAGCACCCATTCGGTAACAGGGTCCACCTGGTCCGCCAGGAACGCAAGGGCTGCGCGGAGAGCCTGGAGCGGTAGGGCCGGCAGGAGAAAAGGGTCCGCCCGGGGAAATGGGTCGCCAAGGGCCTAAGGGTGAAGACGGACCTCCAGGTGTAGCAGGTCCTCCTGGCGCGCCTGGCCAGCAAGGATTGCCAGGTGTCCCCGGCGTAAAGGGAGAAATTGGAGACGTTGGACCAAGAGGTACGTACAGTAAATGAATAATCAATCGCAACAGTCATTAAAATAGTCTCGTATCACGTTTGGATGCACAATTCCATGATCATGGCAATTTATAGTTTTCAAGTAATAATCATTCGTGGCATTACTAGTACTTTGTATTACTCTTAAAAGGTCCCGAAGGGCCAGCTGGTCAGCCTGGAGAGCCCGGTCCACGAGGCAGTAAAGGCGGAGAAGGAATGCCGGGCCCCCCTGGTCCTGAAGGACTGCAGGGTGCCAAAGGAGAACCGGGAAATCCAGGACCTCCAGGACCAACTGGTATCGATGGCAAACATGTAAGATAACGAAGCATATTTTCAGGAAGAATTTCATTTAAAATTTGCAGTTATGATTTCCGTTTATGAATTTCATTTAAAATTTCCATATTTCTACGTAAAAATCGTAAGTGAAATACTGCTTGCAAAGTTCATTGAACAAATTACAAGAGACATTTATTTAATCCGAGGCTTCAAAAATTAATAAGAAAAGAATAGCACTTCTTTTTACGTCTAGCACATTTGTTCAAAACGATGCCGTGAAAAGATAATGATTCAAAGGTTGAAAATTAACCGTTGCTAAAATAAGCAAAATAGCGAAAATTTGGTAGAAAGAATAAGCCAGTATATCGAATTATTTACTTTGGTGACCCTTGATAAGTTTCATATATTTATTTATCTCTTCAGTATTTATCACTATTTATCAGCATTTATCACATTTATAGAAAAATTAATTAAACATGTATATCAAATACACCACTTCAGGAGACCGATGTATGTTTGGTCCCCTGAGCACAATTCATTACAAAAGAACGATTTAACAATTTCAACCATTCCATCAAAAAGGACAGAAACCCAATTATTGAAATGTGAAGACCAAAATCTAGGTAACGCATTAAAAAAAATTCCCAATGTATTTGATATTTTAATCGTCTCCATTGCAGGGCGAAAGAGGTCCTCCGGGGCCCAAAGGAGAAGAAGGGAAATCGGGAATCCAGGGCCCTCCAGGGCCGCGGGGGCCCGTGGGTCCCGAGGGTCCGAAGGGCAGTCCAGGGCCTCCTGGATTCCCGGGCATAGCTGGCGAGCCTGGATTGGTCGGAGCGAAGGGCGAGCCCGGGAAGGACGGCGAAGACGGGCGATCAGGTGATCCCGGGCCCCCCGGAGAGGCAGGGCCACCGGGCAAAATGGGACTCATAGGACCCCCCGGCAAGCCGGTATGTAACCAGACACACGACACACCTCGTGCGCAGTCCGCAAACCAAATCATTCCGCTATGACTCACTTATTCAATGGCGGAAGATTTTTTATTCTTACGTTTTGTTTTATATTTCTCAATTAGCACATTCTTCTTGAAATTCATTTCTAAGTGATATAGACCAGGAAAAGGAATTAACTGCCTTGTAAATGTGAGCTAGCTCTCAATTACAGATATTCCTGTTACATTAAAGCTGTCTTTAATATTTGTAAGTATTCTTGTTTAGAAAAGAGGATTAAACAAAATTATTGATAAAAGGATGAATGTCCTGACGTGCAGAATACAGAAAATCATTCAGAATTCATTAACTTTCTTCTTCTAACGTCTTTTTATAATATGATTATGATTTGAGTAAAAAATATGATTTTTTTGTGATTTTGTGATCCTCTGATTTTAGTATAATTTATTATTAGCAAACTTTGTTAACAATCTACTTAAAAATGAAACTACTTAAAATACTTCAAAAATTTGTTCAATGAAATTGTGTTTTTTTCTGAAGGTGTAGTAGCATTATAGGTTTTTAGTTCTAAAGTAATAGTATCTAATATTTTCTTTTTTAATCCCTACATTTTGTCGCTTTAAAAAAACGTTACAAATAGTCAATGATATCGGCCCGGCCGAAAAAATTATTAAAGGTCAAGGTCAAAGGTCACCAAAATCAAGTTTTTTGCAAAAACATCGTTTTCTAGGTCTCGGAGATTAATTCAGGTGATTAAAAAATGGAAGTTTATATGATTATCTACAAAAAAGGTTCTACTCATTTTTCACGTACGACAAACTGTTTTAACATAAACAAGCGGCGAAGTTTCCGTACAAGGAGTGTGCATGCTCTATTCCGTCTAGCTGTATCCGTTTCCGCACCACCATTGAGGTAGGATACAAGTAGTGTTTTTGCTTTCTCGCCTTACGAATACTTTTTCATGGTTTAGGTATAGTCCATATTGAAATGTACCTAACAATGTCTCGTCATAAACTATTACGAGATCGTTGACATCATACACCTTAGGACGATTATAATCGTGACCCGTTCCGACTTTTATAGTAAAATTTGGGGCGCCAGGAACAGGTTACGTTAATTAAAACCAATGCTTCCATCAGCTAATTTTAACAAATGGATAAATGTCCGGCTAGCTGGGTCAATGGGTCCCGTAATAGATAATCGCTATCGTCTAGATAGCCGATTACTTGATCTGCCAACTATACAGTATGGCGAGGAATCTGAAAGGAAATAATTATATATCTCTAACTACTTAACAATTGTGATTGACCAAATGAAAATCTTTTCATTTCCAAAAGAAAAATTTAACAATTTATTTAACAATTTTGACAATTGTTCTGACTTTAGGTCATGACCTTTTAAAATAAAACCTTTGTACTGCAGTACTTATCTAACGTCTTGATCGACGACGCCCCGCAGTATCTTCTCACTTGAATGCAGATGATCCCCAGTCCAGCTTCTTTCTTTCTGATCTTGCGACACGGCCGACGAATCCAGCCCTCACTGCCTAGAATATCTATTGGTTCTTACGTGATATTTACAGCTTCCAGTTCTCCCCAACTACGTGTTAAAACATTAAAGTCCAAACCACAATATAAAAAAAACTTTCAAAGTCCTAATCGAATTTACTTCTGCCCATCAACTTTCAGAGTCCTAAAGCTATTGAGTCTCACGTCAAAACTTACAAGTCCGACTCCCCTTATGTTAATCTCGCGAGCGATCTGTACTACTCGACGATCCTCTATCAGAATGTCATTTACTCTTCCGTTTTTCGCCCTCAACGCCTCGGTATCCGACCTTCGTTCTTATTTTTCTAAACAAAACGACAAAATTCGACAGTCTATTCTCCCTTAGCCAATCCATTCACTTCTTGCCAAATCAAGTAGCCACGCCCTCGATAGTCATTCCTTTTCAGACCAATCCCACATTATTTTATATGTCTTTCTAGCCAGCGCCCTCACCTGTTCAAGGCCTGAATGCAGTTTATTGACCTTGCCAACCACTACGCCGGCGTTGCTAAGGCTGTATATTGCCATTTGCAGACCCTTTTAACCCAACCCATTTACGGCAAATGTATTGACAAAATATATAATATTTTGGTATATCACAATATGGAGTTATATAATAAAAATATTGTGTTATAAAAAAATGTTTCGTTCTTGTCTTCATTAATTTCATGTGCTTGTATTTCATTGTCAGGTTCAAGGAAGTCTGCATCTTCGTTACCATCCTCGTTCATATTTGTTTCAGAAATATCAAAGGAATTATTACCATCATTGTCAGCAGAAAAGTTATAAGTTAAAGAATTAACAGCAAAAGCTTTAGGCATTGCAATAAAACATGATTTCCATAATAGTGGCCGCATACCAAGCAAGATATACCATTTTCCTGCATCCACAATTTGCACCGCATCCTTTGTACAATTACAACTATTGGTGCAACAGAATGGCACA
The DNA here is from genome assembly GCA_031308135.1 of Acheta domesticus. NCBI lineage: Eukaryota > Metazoa > Arthropoda > Insecta > Orthoptera > Gryllidae > Acheta > Acheta domesticus. Next base: position 140,543,186 of record JAHLJT010000631.1, read on the forward strand.
GACTTTCCTATATTAGATTTCTATTCCCTTGGGTCTGGGCTAGCTATTCAGAATTGCCTCACACTCTTACCAGATACCATCTATCGACACCCAAAGTACATTTTTTTGACATTTTATTAATTTTTCGGTTTCCTAATAGAAAATAAACTATTATTTTCAGAATATTTAAAAAAAGAAAACCCTTGTCCTCAATGGTATTTTTTTTAAAAATGCGATTTTCCCCCAAATGCACATTCCCCGGTTGATCTGCGTCCACTCGAGGCGCTGAGATTTTGAAAAACTTTCTTCACATTTTGGGGATACTTTACATGAAGCCCCCCGAACATTTTCAAAATTTTCTCAAAACCGGCTCCAAATTGTTTCTTTGAATTGCTTGGAAGGATAAACTAAAATACACTTATAAAGGTGACACAGGTCTCATTTCACGGTTAACTCCGAATTTTCAAAAATTTCAAAAGTTTTTCTTTAAACTTTTGGTAGAGATAGTGCTTAATGTACTCAATGAAGTGATATAAGCGCCACATTGCTCTATTCTTTTGTTTTTTCAAAAAGTACAAAAATGTATTTTTTTGACTTAGCTTGCACGTCGATAATATTTAGATTAGAGGCAATTTGTTCACATCATCATATTTACGAGTACATGTGCTTTAAATAATGTCAAGTAAAGTCTCTCGAGAACAAAACCATTTTTCTGTTAAAAATTGTTCAAAATTCCGCATTTTCAGAAACGCTCAGTTTTCTCTTAAATGGCTCCAATTTTTTCTTCAAACTTTTCAACACTATAGCTGCTAATTGCACTCTTGAATATAATGTAATGTTCAATAATATAATGTAATGTATTTTTGTGTTTTTGCGAAAATTACAGAAATATAATTTTTTTTAAAGATTTGACACCTTTAATATGCGCATTACCAGCAATTTGTAAACACTATTTTATTAGTGAGTGTAAGTACTTTCAAATGACTTCAAATGAAGTTTTCCGAAAACTTAAAAGTTTTCTGTGAAAAAGAGCTTCAAATTTCGCATTTTTCGTAGCGCTAAAACGCCATTTTCTTTAATACGGCACAAAGTTTTTAAAAGAAAATTGCCATTTAGGACTAGGTTTTGGTGTTCTTTAATATTCTAAAATGAATATTTCCGTTCTACCAATTGGAAACCGAAAAATTAAGAAAATGACAAAAAATGTACTTTTGGCGGTGATAGATGACAGCGGGCAAGAAAGAGTTTGTGGCAATTCCGAATAGCTAGCGGAGGCCCAAGGAAATAGAAAACTAATACGGGAAAGTCTGTGCCATTCTGTAGCACCACTAGTTAAGTACTCTGACATAAGTGCAAATGATCACAGTAGCTGAAGCGCCCTCTAAACCCTAATTAACTAACTCCATGTTTTGTTGCTTCTTGATAATGCAAAATCGATTGACGGCCAAAACGTCTGCCCGCATTTCCGCCTGTCCGCCTGTCCGCCTATCCGCCAGTCCACCTGTCCGCCAGTCCGTTTGTGGTCAGCGCTAGCGCCTAAACTGTTCAGCCGTTTTTCTTCAAAATTGTTAATTTTGATTTTCTTCAAAACGCCATTTTCTCATAAATGGCGGAAAAAAATTCTTCAAACTTTTTCGATCGGATAGTACTAATGGCACTCTTTAATATGACGTAAAGTTTATTTTGAGTTAATTTTAGTTTTTTTCAAAATTACATATACGTAATTTTTTAAAGGATCTCTCACATCTTTAATATACATATTACCAGCAATTTGTAAACATTATTATATTTGTGAGTGTAAGTGCCTCAAATAACTTCAAATAAAGTATTTTGAAAATTCAAAAATTTTCTGTGAAAATGAGCTTCAAATTTCGCATTTTTAGTAGCGCTAAAACGCCATTTTCTCTTAAACGGCACATAATTTTTAAATAAAATTGCCATTTATGACTAGGTTTTTGTGTTCTTTAATATTCTACAATTAATGTTTCCGTTCTAACCAATAGAAAACCGAAAAATTAAGAAAATGACAAAAAAATGTACTTTTGGCGGTGATAGATGACGGCAGGCAAGAAAGAGTTCCGGCAATTCCGAATTGCTAGCGAAGACCCAAAGAAATAGAAAACTAATACGGGAAGGTCTGTGCCATTCTGTAGCACCACTAGTTAGTATTGAAGGCCTTTTGGGGCCAGAGTGACTGGGCTATCAGGAAACTTGCTTTGTGCATGCACCGCATATTACGAAAGTTCCTTTACGCTACTTAGTCGATAGATTGATTTTCTATCTTTGAGTGTTTTCGAACGCGCCAACTGTTGTTCGTTGTTTCCATGGTGTAGTAAATGTTTATCCAAGGAGCTAACTGTGCTCCTCCTCGCCGATTAACTTTGAGATCCGGTGTCGACCTACACGTCGACTTGCTGAGGTTTTCCTCTCGAAGAATCTGGCCTAGCGGAACACAACTTCAACCGGACCTCCTACGTGCATGTAACTGAATTAGGGGAGAGGATAGGACAAGGAAGAGGTTCGCGGCCCGTTATGGAACTGCACCCGTACTCGTCTGGTATTGATCGGAGAAACCAAGGAATTCTACCTTTCAGAGCAGCCGACTTCTGGAACTCTTCTCGAGATAGCAGCTGAATTCCTATTTAGCTAGATTCGAAAATTCACCATTCGGGACTCTTAACTCTAGGATATCTCGGTGATAATCGCTGCAGAAGCAGCGGCAATGGTTCTAAGCTAAAAACAGCTTGTGCGCTTAGTCAAGAATGAAACATGTTTTTAATTAGAAGTCTGATTCACGTCCTCCTTCACATATGCACCCATTTATAAAAGTCTGGTGAAAATATTGAATCCCAGAAAAATTATTTTTGGGCATGCTTATTTTGCAGGGATCCGAAGGGGCTGCTGGAATGCAAGGGAGCACTGGAATGCCTGGAGAGAAAGGTGATCGTGGACCGGCAGGCCCGCCTGGGTTGCAGGGACCCATGGGACCTCAAGGCCCGCCGGGCACGACTGGACCGCCAGGCCAAAGAGGATCGCCTGGGGTGGCGGTAAGTCTTTCTTCATAAAACATCCTTCTTAAAACGGCAACACGTAACACCACCTACGTATCCACTGTACATTTATGAACCTGTTGGTGCTATTTTATTGTTCTAACTTCTACCTCCTCTTTAAACCGCTATCACCAATTTAAAATTATTTTTCAGTTTATTTCACTTATGTGACTAAAGATGCATTAAATTGCATGAAGCTAACATACTGAGTACATAAATTGCATAAGATCATAATGCTATCATTTGTTACCACTGTTACCATTATGAAAGTAATTATTCATTTTACTTTCTCGTATACTAGTTTTACTGGCTGCCGATCCATCTATCAACAACTCTAGCACCTAAGGCGTGCACATTATTTACTCCAAAATTAATTTTCCTCAATCGATCTCTTCTAACTAGAGATCCTGTGAATTTAAAACGGATCTTTTAATTTTCGAGGAAACTTGAAGTGAAATCCTTAGAACAGTTTCACAATTTTCTCGTAAATGGCTTCAAATTTTTGTTTACATTTTTTGCTAATTTTACCAAAGTATGCTTACAAACATTGTACAAGTCCGATTGTCACTAAACTCTCTGAATTGTCCTATTTGTCTACGCTCTCCTACATTATTGAAGCAATAAATGTTTTTCTTAATGATTTTTTTAATTTCATTCTATAAATAGTGTCATCTAATATTCTTTTAAATGAGAGTCGTTTTCGCATAATTGTGAGTGAATCACGACAAATTTTTCAAAAATAAGTAAACAATATTTTCTCATACACCACTCCAATTTTTGTTTACTTTATTTTGCTCGAATATAGCAAAGTCGCTTTGAAATACGAATATGTCCGACTTTCATTAAAAACTTTGGAATCTCGAAAATTGCAGATCAACTCTTTTTCGAACTTGTCCATCAATATTGAAGCAATAGATTGATTTCTTATTGCAAGTTATTCCTCGATATTAGATTTTAAATCGGTTCAGTTTCTTACCGTTATTTTGAGTTACATCGTGAAATTTTTCCAAAATTACCTGTAGAAGGTTTTTTGAAAACGGCTCCAATTTTTTCTTTAAATGTTTTATAAGGATAGAGTACAATATAAACCATGTATTAAAAGTTTTATTATTTATTATGTACTAAAATTGTTTGTTCAAACGCAATTTTTATTAAAAGTTCTGAATTTCCAAAAGTTAAACATGTCATATTTTCAAGCATCTTACATGTAAATATTTACACGAAAGATGTATTTTATAATATATAGTGCATTTTATGTGGACAAAAAACCTCCAAAGTTTATCGAAATCACAAAAGTTTTTGAGTGCAAAAATTTATTTTTCTTTGTAGGATAACTAACCTAATAAGAGTGTTATTGGTTGTAGCGTTTCGTCGATGACCAACCGAAGTTGTGGCCTTCCAAAGCGGATGCCTTAGTTGGATTTCTAGGAAGAGCAACATTTCTCCCTTAAATTGTTTCCTCGAGTCGATCAAAACGATCGTATACATTTTGTTTCAATCTCACTTTCATTTCAACCTCTGGAATTAAGAAAATTGCACATACAAATCTCCAGCACTTACATTGCTTAAGAGCGTTTGCTCTAAAATATGACAAAAGAACTAATAGGTTACAAGTTGCAATATAATGATACGTTGAAAATAATTCGAGAGAATGTGTAGTGTTGGAGCACCGCTAGTTTTTACTATATTTTTGTCCTCAATAATGAAGTTAAAGCCATTTTCGGTTGCAATTTAGAAAACAGTTTCCTTTGACGTGTTTTTATGAACACAGTCATGAACTTTGAGTATTTTTATGTTTAAAGTTAAATGAAAAAGTAAAATAATCCCAGCCACTAGACGATCGCCAGTATTATTAGGAGGGCATGTCAGCCCGCGGGGGGGGGGACACATATAGGGACACATGTCAGCCCGCGGGGAAAGAGTATGCCCAATTTGCCTATTGCACTAGTGATTACAATTATTGACTTATCATTTATATCTTTAAAATTATCATGAAATCATAAAAACATATTGCAATGTTCTAGTTTATAATTTGTAAATCATTATTAGTACATAATAAGTTAATATTGGAGTAATTGTTTTGAAGACCTCTACGCAACGCAGAGCTGATTATTTTTGATTTTTGATGACAACACACCACAATTACTCATACCGCGCCACTGAAAAATTCAAATCGTATGATACAGCCCTAAACGTCACTGACGGGAATTGTTAGCAATAAACAGCAAGACTTATTTTCAATCATTTCAGTTTACAGAAAATATACGGAAAATTCGTAAGTTACAATCCAACATTTATAAAGTTAAAATGTCCTCACGCATGACACGTACTTATTTATATTAGTCACTTTCATAACGATGCCTTCTTTTCAGGGAGATGTCGGGCCACCTGGAAAATCAGGAGGGGAAGGACAGCCTGGCAAGACTGGTGAAACGGGTCCGAAGGGGCCGAAGGGTGACAGAGGCCGCCGAGGACCCAAAGGCCACAGAGGAGACCTTGGCATGACGGGGCCCAAAGGAGACCAGGGAGAGAAGGGCGAAAGGGGCATGAAGGGGCCTCAAGGTCCCGACGGCCCAAAAGGCAACCCGGTAATTTAATTTCTATCGATTCACGGAGTCTTTGTCATGCAGGCAGAGAAAGAGAGAGAAAGACACACAGGCATACAAATACACAGAGCTGATAATTAAAAGTGATGACAATTAAAATAACGAACTTCACAGTGGATGTGGAGTTTCTTAAAACCGTCAGACCGGGTCGAATACGGCACGCAAGTGGGCCTTGTTACAACAAGGTCACACATCGTGAACCACATTAAAGTAACGAAATAGAGGAACGAAGAGACACTCTTAACGGCCAGCTTCCGTTAAGAACGGAAACTAATGAGTTGAAGCTAAAGATGGCGAATGAGCTATAATGCCGCTGCGCCGTTGATGGGATTTTCATTACCGGACAGTAACGCTGGGCACTGATGGGGTAAGAACGCGCCTAAGGTGATTGACTGATAGTCGAATAATGCCACACTTGATAAATTGTGAAGCTTTCTGTTTAATTTACACAAGCATAGAAAGATGTCGGTGTATTCGACACAACCTTATATTTTAAAGCGTATAATTTTACAATGAAGTCCAAAACTTTGCAAAGGAACTGATTCGTCCTAATTTGAAATTTTCAAAATTTACACTGTACTAAGAGTTGCGTCATTCCATGCAAAGAAGTAGATTTTATGACATGACTTCTGCAAACTTGAAAATATTTTGGGATATTGTTGTCCACGATGCCTACATCGTCGAGGTACAATATTAAATTTTTCTAACAGATTGTTTGGCAACAAAGCACTCTTAAAATTTAAGTCTTCTTGTGAACACCCTTATATTCTTCAACTTCTTTGCCCTTATATAAACGTTTCTAAAAATTCTAAACATTTGTGAGTATATATGCTAACATACTTTCCCAACAATAGCCACCCGACTCATGCCTGAAGGGCATACGCAGATTTAATGCTCTTTCGAGCTTGATTTTTTTCTCAGGGCAGTGGATTCTACAGCGGTAAGGAAAATCCAAGGGTAACACACAAGAAACAAATCAAATAACAAAGTAAAAATGCATTTTAAATCGGTCGTCATACACTTCGTTTGTGGTGACTTCCCACATACACAAAAAGAACATGCTATTATACTCTCTGAAATTTTACTCGTGATCACTCACTTTCCGTGTACAGTTTTGCAAATCAACTTCAATTATTTACACTCTCATTTACATCATTCTTTACCCATATTATTCTTAGGTAAGACTAGACAAGTAGTTATCTTTGAAACTTTCGTTCACCTCTTTGCTTTAAATTTACATTGAATAATTAAACCACATTTAAGAACCTTCACATTTATTGCATGAATATCACTGTTCAATCCTTAAGGCATTTAGGGCAAATGACAATATCAAATTGCGCTCAAATCAGATTGCTAAACGAATTCTCTACAATACCTAAATTCTTTACTTCGCGATCGTTCTATTGTACCACTTTGACATACGGCTGCTATGAACGGCGGCCTCAACGTTAAACTTCACCCTTTTCCAATGCTCCGTTACCTTCCGGTGGCTCGCTGTTCTCTTGCTTTGGTCGGTGACGAATTCTTCAACTCCGCGACGTTCGCTGATGGTGCGCGCGGTCTCACGCGGCCTCGCTCTGTCTCGCTACCGCCAGCCCTGGCGTTCGCAACCGCGTAACCAGGCGCTCTGAACGCCTCGTGGTCCTTCTTCTCCTCGT
>JAHLJT010000631.1:140552978-140582350 GCA_031308135.1 Acheta domesticus
CAGGCAAGAGAACAGGTATCTGCTTTTGATTGATACAGAATCCGCTTGTTTTCATTGAAATGAAGATTAAATTGAATAAGATGTATTGTTTATTAACGAATTAATAATTAAAGAACGGTCATCAGTGTACAATTGCGCTTGCCATGTTATTCTTCATCCAATTATTTTCAAAAAGGAATTCTCTTCCATGTGTAGATTTTCTCAGTCTAAACTTGCTACTACTTTGATTTTTATTTGTACGCCTGCTTCATCAGAGAGTACGACAGACATTTCTTCTAATAAATACTACATACGGTGTCTAAATTGTTTTAAACTTGCTTTTGAAATTGTGGAATCTATCTTTTCATGCAATTTTAGAAATTTTTATAAAGTACCCTGATAAGGAACTTTTACAGCTGCACTGCCCTAAAGCCACAGTTTGACATAAAGTTACGAACAACAGAGAGACATTATTTAAGGAATTTTTAACTACACAAGATAGTTTTGAATCTGATCTGAGCAGAAACATTTTAAATATTTAATATCTCTTGCCATCTATGTTGAGTTCGATGCAATGCCCGGGAAGATGTATCTTTAGTTTGTTACTTTCATAAAAGTTCAACATTTCTTTAAAATCGGACTCATTAAAAAATATTCCCATTTTCTCTTTGCGACTTTGAAAATTAATGGCGTTAAATCTTTTTTAACATTTTTTAAAATGCTAAAAAGTGGGGTCAGGATTGCTTACTACATTATGTATTTTACATTCAAATACACATTATAAAATAGGTTTTTATATATGTAATGACGGCACGGAAAGAATAATGCTCTGTCCAAATTTTCTTCAAGAAAGACGTATACTCCTTCAAGACGTCAAGTGTTTGATACAGTTGTATCACATCAAAGAATTTGTAATCTTTTTTATTCTTGTAATGTTCTTTGTCTCGCCCTTTCTTCTTTATCCGCAAGATGTTCGTCCAGTCCTTCAAGATAACTTTTACGTCCTGTCTCTCTCTCTGCCGAAATAAAAACATCCTTTCTTCTTCCAATATAATCATTTGTAAAGCATTCGGATGTGCAATATCAAATAGATTGTTCAATTTATTTCTAAACTCATCTTCACGATGCTTAAAAATATCTTCACACTTGTTTGCGTTTTTTGTAATTTTCTTCACTCCGAATAGTACAAGTTAATAAGTTTTGCGAACAATGCTGATTAGCTCTTGTTGAAATTCTTGCTTTCTCGCAAAATATCATTCTCTCACCAACCACAAGTTTAGCGCTTGCCCTAACTGTTCATTTTACTTCCCATGTATTGTGAAATAAAACATCAAGCACTTGACTGACGGTCAATTGTGGTCCGTTTATTTGGTGTTTTATATTAATAGTTAATATTATCTCCTAATAAAAACACACGTTCTTCGGCACTGCATATGACACTAACATATGACACTGTTAGATTAGCAACCTGTGAACACGAGTAATACGATCGATTAAAATTCATGCTCTGGACATGTCCGTCATGCGAATTCGCGCTCAAGTTGGCACAGGTTAGAATACTCCAATCTCAAAAAAAAATTGTATAGGCATGTTTTAAGTACATTGGAACAAAATTGGAGGGTGAGCGGTCAAAAATTTGAAAGTCGGAAAATACGGGACACCCTAATATACATACATATACACATACATATACATATATATATACATACATATACATATATATATACATACATATACATATATATACATACATATACATATATATACATACATACATATATATACATACATATACATATATATACATACATATATATACATACATATACATATATATACATACATATACATATATATACATACATATACATATATACATACATATACATATATACATACATATACATATATATACTGCAACCGCATCGTCTATCTATAGCGGCCCCACGTTGGGAAAGCCGAATTGCAACGGTGGGTGGGTGAAAGAACGGTGCAGGTGCAACGACTACTTTAAATGATGAGCCGTAAATTGGGGCAGTGAAATAAAATGATACATTTATTTCCGACCTACGGCCGGGGAAGTTACATGAAAAAAATCCCATGAGGTGGGATCACACCCTACCTATTGAGCTCGGTAAAAAGGAAAAATAAAATAAAAGAAGTTAATGACACTTCTGTTACACTCTACAAAAGAAAATATGCCATTGCGCGGCATCGCTTAATTTCAACAATAACAAACAAACAAACAACAAAAAGAAAGACCAAACACTTTAAAAGTTCGATGGCATTTTCCGCCTCGTCTCGAGGCGGGGCGCCCCAAAGCGCGGGCGTGCGTAGAAGTCTTATCTGTGGACGAGCGTGGACTGGGGTGTCCACGTTGAGGTCGATGGCCTTGGCGTCTTCCACGGGCGTGGTCTTACTAGCTGCAATGTTGAAACGGGAAGGCGGATGTCTTCCCGCGGTCACTGCTTGCCCCGAGGTCTCCTTGGCGTCTCGCCACCAAGACGCTGGACGAGTCCGGGTTCGTCTCTCATTACGGCTAGGACGAGCGATACGACAGCATTTAATCGCTGGCGCGAACCGTAGGCTGGCTCCTGATACTCGCGGCTCGTTCGCCCGACTTAAGGCAACGAGTTTTGGTCGTGAAGCGCCCTCTCGTAACTTAGAGCGCTCGCTTTTAAGCGTTACTTTCGCAGCCGACGCTCACAGCGTGTTCGCTCTCTCACGACTACCTCCTCTCGTAACTCTAGTGTTGGTGTCTTTCTTAAGATTTTGGGAATCCGTCCCTCTCCGTACTTTCCCCCTCCTAAGTTTTTCCTGGGCTCGCTGACCTACTTTTTGAAACCTCTCATTGGCCGCGTCTTACTGCGTCGCAGAATTAATTTAGACGAATGGCGGTCCGAGGATTTGTGGAAAATTTTCTAAATTCTCTCTCTCTCTCCCGAAATGCTATCTTTGTTGACCGGAACGCAGCTGCGTTCGTCGGGGGGGGTGGCATCCCCATCAATTATTGTATGGCAAAGGGGTTCGGACTTTCTTAAATTATCGCGACAGGCGTTGAAGCGAGGAGGGCGCCCCAGGATCGGCGGGGGTTGGGTCACAAAAGGTGCATTCAGTGGAGTGATTTCGTCAAGTGGCCTTTGACGGCCATAAATTTTTACCAGGTCGGCTTCCCGTCGGAGGGCGAGACTCGGACAGCAGGACAACGGGTGGGGGGTGGAGCGCGGCTGGGCCGAGGCGAGCGGGGGAAAACGCACGTGCGTCTGCCTGAGAGTACGAAAAAAGAAGTTTTTGTTGTAAATTTATTAAGGCACCGCTATATGCCGCCACAATACATACATATACATATATACATACATATACATGTATATACATACATATACATGTATATACATACATATATACATATATATACATACATATATACATATATATACATACATATATACATATATATACATACATATATACATATACATACATATACACATATATATATACATACATATACACATATATATATACATACATATACACATATATATATACATACATATACACATATATATATACATACATATACACATATATATATACATACATATACACATATATATATACATACATATACACATATATATATACATACATATATACATATATATACATACATATACATACATATAGACACGTAGTTGAATTATTCATTAAAGATCAAATTTATATCGTGCTATTCTTGGCATACAACAATAAACTTTTTTAAAACGCAATTACTTCAAAGTCGACCTTTCTAAAATTATTGAAATCTGCAATAATATTGAGTTTAGGATGTTCTAGAAGCCATTAAATTTTCTTGATGATATCTTTCAAGGAACAAAAATTATCATTAAAAATCTCACATGAGCCAAGGGACAGTATGCAACCCGGCACAAAAATTGATTGCAGCGTCTCTGCTAGCGTGGCGGCTGATGGACAGCTCAGTCAAAAGTGGCTTTTGGAGAACAACTTCCCTAGGTGCTTTAGTTCAATTTGAGACAGGTTTTACTGAATGTTTGTTCTCACTGACTGGAATGGGAGATTTTTTGAAAATTGAAAAAACGGATTTTTTTTCATTTACGAGATGAAACAAATGTTCTCGGCTTCCTGGGTATACCAATACCTAATAGCCTATTCGATTTCTTCGCTCAGAAGTTGTAAGTCAGCCATTGTATGTAATGTTCCTGTAATGTATGAAGGTTCCCGTAAAGCCTATCAGCATGGTTCAGTCCATCGCGGGATAACTAAAGAAATATTTTGTGATAAAGAACAATCCAAACCAAAAGTTGGAAAGCTGACTTCACTTGAACGAATAGAAGAAGCCTCGATTACTCGAGCATCGTATCCAAGAACTTGAGTTTTTCGTCGGAACTGGTTTTGATCACATTTTTACGTCATTTTTCTTTGCTTTTAAGGCGTAAATTTAAAAAAATAATTTGGAGCGGTTTCCCCCCCCCCAGAAAAATGCTTATAATTTCCGTAAAATTACACGGAAACTATTCATATTTTCGAAAAAGTTGAACATGAACTTATTCAACGATCCGTATTTAAGGGACAGATTTCGTTAAGGATATAAATCAATATATCTTCTTCAATATTGTAGTTGTAGGAAGATGCCATGAAAAAATTGCACCTTTTCAACACAGAGAGAACCCTGAGAACAAATTTTCAGGAAAACCTGTCTCAAATTGAACTGAAGTGCCTAGGGAAGTTGTTCTCCAAAAGGCACCTTTGACTGAGTAGTCCATCAGCCGCCACGCTAGCAGACACTCTGCAACCAATTTTTGTGCATACTGTTCCTTGGCTCATGTGAATATTTTTATGATAATTTTTGTTCCTTGAAAGGTGTCATCAAGAAAATTTAATGGTTTCTAGAACATCCTAAACTAAATATTATTTCAGATTTTCATAATTTTAAAAAGGTTGACTTTTGGAGTAATTGCGTTTTAAAAAGATTTTTTATTCTTGTATACCAAGAATAGCACGATATAAATTTGATCTTTAATGAATAATTTAAATACGTATCTTATATATACTCACAAATTTTTAGAATTTTTAGAAACGTTTATATGATGGCAAAAAATTGAAGAATATAAGGGTGTTCACAAGAAGTCTTAAATTTTAAGAGTGCATTATTGCCGAACAATCTGTTAGAAAATTTTAATATTGTACCTCGACGATGCAGGCATCATGGACAACAATATCCCAAAATATTTTCAAGTTTGAAGAAGTCATGTCATAAACTTTACTTTTTTGCATGGAATGACCCAGTACTAAGATTTAAGAGATACAAAACCATGCCTCCTAGTTCCCATAAACCTCAATTTTGTAAGTATTTAAGCAGGGGAAAGAGTAGGGGAAAAGAGAGCAGAGGGAAAGAGATACCAGGGGAAAGAGATACCAGGGGGAAAGAGATACCAAGGGGAAAGAGAACCAGGGGGAAAGAGATACCAGGGGAAAGACATGCCAGGGGAAAGAGATACCAGCGGGACAGAGAGACCACGAGGAAAAAAGAGACCACGGGGAAAAGGAAGACAACGGAGAAAAGAGAGACAGCGGAGAAAAGAGAGACAACGGAGAAAAGAGAAACAACGGAGAAAAGAGAGACAACGGAGAAAAGAGAAACAACGGAGAAAAGAGAAACAACGGAGAAAAGAGAGACAACGGAGAAAAGAGAGACAACGGAGAAAAGAGAGACAACGGAGAAAAGAGAGACAACGGAGAAAAGAGAGACAACGGAGAAAAGAGAGACAACGGAGAAAAGAGAGACAACGGAGAAAAGAGAGACAACGGAGAAAAAGAGACAACGGGGAAAAGATCATCAGTGAAAACGAAACGAGAAAAAGAACAGTTTCTCAATTTACTTCATTCTTTTAATTTATATATTACAGTGAATGTACCTACACAGAATACATTTAAACCACAAAAAGCAATAAATCAAATTATAATTAACAAAACCAATTCTACATATGAAATAATAACGAATAATCAAGGTTACAGTGACCACGATGCACAAATTTCTATAATTACTAAGAACATAAACACTGACACAGTAAATAATACAAGCATGTGCAGAGCATTCACTAAAGTTAATATAAAATTATTTACGGACTACTTGATGAAGGAATCATGGGACGCAGTTTATAACGCTGTTGACACAAATGAAAAATATAATTTATTTTTCTCCAAGCTTCCAATTCATTTCAACGCATGCTTTCCTCTTAAAAAGAGAAAATTAAACATTTCAAGCAAAAGCAATATTTGGATCACACGAGGAATTAGAACATCGTGTAAAAACAAACGTACTCTTTACTTTATTTCTAAACATCATAACGTATCACCCGGTTTCCATGTATACTTCCGAGAATACAAAAGAATTTTAAGAAAAGCAATAGTTCAGGCAAAAATAATGAAAAATAGTCAGGACATTTTGAGCTCTAGTAACAAAACTAAAGCAATGTGGGATATCGTAAAAAATACAACCACATCAACTCGATACCTTGTAGAGAATGTTATTTTAAAGGATAATGAAAGATAAACTAGCCATCTGGAAAAAGCTGCCAATCTCTTCAACAAACACTTTTCTATAATTGCGTCTGATCTCACGAAGGGACTAAAACCACAATATTCAACATCTTCAACTTCCCAAAACATTTCCGATACGATGTTTATTTCCGAAACTTCTCCCAACGAAATCCTCAGAATAGTCAGTAAACTAAAAAATAAATTTTCATCTGGTTTAGATGAATTTCCGGATTGTTTATTAAAAACGTGTGCACCTGCCTTTATACATCCGTTAACTCATGTTTTCAATGCTCCTTTACGTACAGGAATATTTCCAGATATTTTCAAAACAGCAAAAATTAAGCCACTTTTTAAAAAAGGGAACAAAAATGAAATTCAAAATTACCGGCCAATTTCTCTTTTGTCAGTTTTCTCAAAAATATTAGAGGGGCTTTTCTACTCACGAATGGGAGCTTTTCTCAGAAAAACAAAGCGTTTTCAGACTCACAACACGGTTTTAGAAAATCAAAATCTGCCATTTTTTTTCTTTTCTCAAAGATGTTACTTCATCAATAGACCAAAATGAAGTACCCATTGGAATATTGCTAGATCTTTCCAAAGCTTTTGACGTTATTGACCATAACATCTTGCTCTCAAAATTACCCTCGTATGGAATTCGTGGTATTGCCCTAGATTGGATAACTTCGTACCTTAAACATCGGACTCAAAGAGTACAAATACCATACTGGCACAAAAGGACATTACATACTTATGTTTCCAATTCTTTGCTCGTTCAACATGGGGTCCCGCAAGGTTCGATCTTAGGTCCTATCCTTATATCGATATGGTTATATGTAAACGATATGCCCTCGTCTATTAAAAATGGAAGAACGGTTCTGTTTGCCGATGACACGAATGTTCTTTGCAAAAAAAAGCAGTAAATAGTACGATTTCAGAAGTTTCAAATTGTTTTAATAATAACAAATTCATTTTAACGAAAGAGAAACGGTTTCCATGCATTTTTGCATTTCAAATCGGCAATCGCATGTTCCATTGAAAATGAACAATATGCAATTAGCTGATGTTGAAGTAACAAAACTTTTAGGTCTCTCAATTCAATCAAACCACAAATAGAATGTACATGTAACAGAATAAAACACTAAATTAAGTTCATTTTGTTATGCATTCAGAATTCTTTCAAATTCTGTCAGCCTTCATGCAGCTCTTTGCTTTTATTTTGCAAATGTACATTCGCGCCTGATATATGGCATAATATTCTGAGGAAGCTCATCTTGTAGTACTCAGACCTTCAGATTGCAAAAGAAAATTATTCGAATAATAAAAAAATGCCTTCCACGTGATCCATGCAAGCCTCTTTTCACTGAGCTTGGAATCTTACCATTGCCTTGTTTATTTATTTACGAATCTGTAATATTTGTCAAAAATGACCTACTTAACGGAGGGAACATTTTACATGCAATATTAATATTTATAATTACAACACACGCCGTAGAAATCACGTGCATCAAGTGTCAATATCAACAGCTCAGTACAAGAAATCAACATACAATACATGTACGTTACTTTACAACGCATTGCCAGATGACATTAAACAATTAAAGTCGGTACATAAATTTAAGTTAAAAGTAAAATATTTTCTGCTGCAAAACTTTTCTATACAATTAGAGACTATACTGATCGTCAAAAAGAAAAAGAATGTTTATTGTAACAAAACATTGATATATAATGAATTAGTTTACGTTTCTATTGTATACATTTTTAAAAAAATATTTAATACGCCTGTAACAAGTAATGCTTCCTGATCAATGACCCCTAACTCGATCAGGTTTTTGTCCAGTTTCCCTGATCCATTGAGCAAATGTTGAGATGGCCCCTTGTTTTGCTCCTGGACGTAAATGTAGCTTCACTGAGCGCACGTTTTGTTGAACACTCCTTTTGCTTGTAATGGTACGAGTAGAACTGATGTTCATTACTATTTTGTTAGTAATGCAGAAAAATCAAATCAGCAGTTCATTTACCGTTGAAATTCATTTTCTATAACTCGGGAACAAACATTTTTCAAATTTTTATTTTTCTAAAATAATTATTTTCTAAATTATTGTTTCTAGTTTTTCAAATGTTGTTTTTTTAAATTCTGGGCCTTAAGAAAATGTGCGCAGATAATCTCTTTCCCCACACGTCATATACAGTTTTTACTGTTTTTTGACCCAATAAATAATAAATTATATTTTTTTCATCTTAGCATGATTGATTAGGTTTAAAGGGCGCTTCTACTACTAGGGTCATTGGCGCCCATGTCAAAGTGTTCTAAAACAAATATATTAGAGTTCTAATAAAAGTGTTGTTGGTGCACTTTCTTACTGATTTAAAAGCACATGTATACCCTAAACAAGAAAACTTCAATTATACATAAATATTTAAGCAGACAAAACAGATTTAAAAAACGAAAATTTGGGGCCAGTAAAACATGCCCCTATGTCATATAAAATTGTGTATTCCGCCTTCTCTCAATAAACAAAAAAGCATTGAGAACGCGGAATCGTCATCTCCGAACACCTCTCGTAGAGATTTGCCCAGGGCATGTCTACGTCGGCTGCCATCAAATCTCAAACAATGCAGGAGGACGTGTTCCACAGAGAGAGCCGCCCTGCATGAGTCAAGATAGGAGGAGATTCTCCTCGAATGAGGAAACTGTGGGAGAAGTGACAGTGTCCGATACGCAGACGGGTTAAAATAACTTCCTCGCGCCTAGAAGGTCGGGATGAGGAGCGCCAGGGACTAACAGAATCCTTTATTACGCTTAGTTTAAAGGTGGTATTGTGCCACTCTGTTTGCCACGCTCTAAAGATGAGTCGTTGTAAAGAAGCTTTAACATCGGACGATGGTACGAAAGGAATGTCAGCATGAGTATTCTCCGTTGCCGATTTTGCCGCCTGGTCAGACAACTCGTTCCCTATGATTCCCACATGGCCTGGGACCCAACTCAGTATTAGTGGCGTAGTGGCGAGACAGAAGGCGATGAATGATGTTTTGAATAGATTCCGTCAGGTAGTCTGAGGAAGAACGGGAGAGAGCTTGTAACGAGCTAAGAGAATCGGAACAGATAACTACTTGGCGTAAGGTCGTTGACTCGATGTATTTTAGGGCTTCAAGAATTGCATACATTTCAGCAGTGAAGGTACTGCACTGAGAATGTGGCCGATATGATTTTGTGACCCTTATACAATAAAATCTACAAGCCACCGCGTCATTGCACGATGAGCCGTCTGTATATAAGAATACATGATCTGGCTGCCCTCATTTCCTGAAAATGTTTCTGGTAAGCAAGAGTACTAGTCGTTTGTTTAGGCAGGTTGGATAGTCTGAGGTCAATATTCGGGTGGAGGAGTTTCCATGGAGGAATGGGGTGACTTGGGGGTTTCACAGGTGTCGGAAGATCAACATTAAGGTCCCGTAGAAGATTTTGCAATCGAATACCTGGAGGCTGAGGCAGCGATGTTCGAAGAATATGTGATGTTTCATATTCAGGATGGATAATTATTTGGCGGCAAGGATGATTAGAGAGTCCTGATACTTTAGCTCCGTAAGATGCTAATAAAATATCCCGCCTTCGTTTTAAGGAAGGCTCGCCAGCCTCGGCTAGAGGGCACTCAATCCGGCTGGTGCGGTATGCGCCTGTTGCTAGACGATACCCGCATGGTGTATACTATTGATGGGACGCAGAGTGGAGGGAGCTGCTGAGCCATATACTTCACTACCGTTGTCCAAAACTGAGCGGATGAGTGATCTATACAGCCGCAATAGGGTAGTGCGGTCGGCACCCCATCATGTACCATTCAGCATTCGGAGAAGATTAAGGGGAGAGACACATCTGGTTTGTAGTCCACGGATGTGAGCGCGACAGGTGAGAGACTTTTCAAATGTAAGCCCCAGGAACCTGGCAGATTCAGCGAATGGAAGCGGGTTTCCTCCCAAGTGAAGAACTGGATTACTATGCAAATGGTATATTCTACAGAAGTGCAAACCGATACATTTAGTAGACGAGAATTTAAAGCCTGTTGACGTACTCCATTCGTGGAGCTTGTTGAGCACCATTTGGAGTTGCCTCTGGATCACACTGATGCTGCTGGAGGAACAGAAGATGGCAAAGTCATCCACAAATACGATGTCTTAACAGGTTCTCGTACAGTCAACGCTATACCATTGATGGCGATGACAGAGTGACACTCAGAACTGATCCTTGGGGGATACCATTTTCAAGGGGGTGACTACGCGAAATTCTATCACCCACACGAACACTGAAAGATCTATTCGAAAAGGAAGTTTTGGAGGAATAGCGGAATCTTCCCCCTAAATCCCCAAGAGTGCAAGGTTTTAAGAATGCCGTACCTCCAGGTGGTGTCGTAGGCCTTTTCTATATCAAATAATATGGCCCCTAGGATGTTGTCTCATGACGAACGATGTAGAGATGGCTGTTGCCAGCGAAACGAGGTGGTCAAAGGTAGAACGGTTTCGTCTAAACCCGCTTTGGTTTGGCGTCAACAGATTTTTATGCTCCAAGGTCCAGGCTAGACGCTGATTCACCATGCGTTCCAGCACTTTGCATACACAGCTTGAGCAATCCAAGTTCCACCACGGGACGAAGGGGTGTCGCAAATTACCGGTCGACTTGGAGATTGCAGTGCCGAGAAGCTTGCAACATAGCAGTGTTAAAATGAGCTGCCATATCCTCCACACTAACAAATTCATCCTCTGAAAGATTCCACATTCGCTTGGAATGTCGGCCAGTCAGCGCAAAGGACACACCATTGAGGGGGGGCGCGCTAAACCACGCGCAAGTCTATCAATGTGGACGATAATGGGGTAGTGGTCGCTACCGTACAGGTCGTCTAAGATGCACCATTGCAGGTCGGTTGAAAGAGAAGGGCTGCAAAGAACTAAATTAATACAAGTGCTCAAGTTTGTGGCGACGGCAAAATGAGTTGCTTCACCAGAGTTCAGAATAACCAAATCCGCTGTGTCTATTACTGATTCAAAGATACTGCCTCTCGGACACGTGCGGGAAGAGCCCCAGAGAGGACTGTGGGGATTCCCATCGCCGACTATCATAAATGGAGAAGGCAGTTGATTGATCAACCCCAAGAGTTCGTCTGCTGATATAGTCAGACCTGGAGGGATATAGATGTTGCACACAGTAAGTGTGAGGGATGGGAGGTGCACCTGCACACATACTGTTTGAAAGTCAGTCTGAAGAGGTACCTCTGTAGATAGCAGCGAATCATGCACCAGTGAGGCAACTCCGCCATGAGCGCGGAGACCATCATCCACATCGAACCTGTACGAAGAAAATCCGCGAAAAGATAGAGAGCGAAGTGGGGTAAGGTGAGTCTCTTGAAGACAAATCACCAGAGGATTGTGACGGGACAACAACAGTTTAAGGTCGTCCCTTCGCGAGGAGAAACCGTTTGCGTTCTATGACATTAGAGCCATGGTAGAAATTAACTTTCTTTTTTTCTTCCGACATTGGGAGCCGGATGGACGAGACTCCTCCGCAACGGGAACCTCCCCCAAAACAGAGAACTCCTGAGCATTGCCAGGGGGGCTGGGTGCTCGCTCAGAGCTAGTTTCGGAAGTTGTAGTCGGTCGCGACTTCGAAGGTCCTTTTATGTTGGGGTTTGGTGTCCGTCGACATCAACTTCCGTCGATACAGTTTTGTTGTCGATTTCGTGGACTGTGCTGATTGGAACTTTTTTGTCAACCTTATATTTTGTGGAGATTATTATTCTCCCACCCTCAAGGGGAGATGTATTCCCAGGGAGGTCTACTGGTGACACTTGGCAACCAAAACTCGCTACTTGCGGGGCAACGCGTTCTGTTTGGCAGCCCGCTGCTAACCCTCGGAGATTTCGCTTTCACAGTGTCAGAGAACGAGCGCGAGAGGTCAATTGGGTTTCTCGCATGGAACCGACGTTTAGCTTCAGGGAAAGACACTTTTTCCACGACTCTTATCTTTTGGATATCTCGCTCTCGCAAAAAGGTGGGGCATTGATTATACTTTGCCGGGTGGTCACCTTCACAGTTTACGCAATGCGGTGTAGTGGTGCAAGGTCCAGGTTCGTGAGTTGGTTTACCACACCGCACACTGGGGTGCCATGCACCGCTGTTGTGTATGGCCGAATCGCTGGCACTTGAAGCACCGCAAAGGATTGGGCACATATGGCCGCACGCGGAGGTTATAAAAACCGCACGAGATATTCCTGGGTAAAGTAGGGAGGTTGAATGTTAGGATAAGAGTGGAAGTGGGGATTTCTCGCCCATGCTCCCTCCTCTTAATTCTATAAACATCGCTCAGGACTCTTGAAGAAGGCAACCAGATCCTCTTCGCTCTCTGTTGAGAAGTCGACATGATTGACCACTCCCTTACAAAGATTGAGTGTTGGGTGAGTGGTCACCTCCACCTGGAGGCCGGCAATCTGCTTCGTCTTGGTAATTTTTTCGATCTGATCATCCGTTCGCGCTTCAAAAAGAATGGTGCCATTCCTTTGTCTCACTACGGCTTGCAATTTTTCATATTTTTCCTCAATTGCTCGCGCCAAAGCACAGCACTAACCATTTTAAAATGACTTTCCTTTCTCAGCGCATGCCATGAGGAATCTAGGTTTCTTAGGTCTATCTTCATCTTTCAAGAAAAAACTATTTAAGTCAATGTTTCTTTCCGGACATCTCCTCTTCCTTGCGGAAGAGGGCGGGGGAGAGGGTTTAGTATCCATAAAGATGGATCAGGTTCATCCTCGTGGTCCCCACCCACCACGGAGTCCAACAAGGGGACACTCCATCGGAGTGCCAGGGTTGCCACGAGGATGTAGTGGGGGAATAACACAGCGCTGCACCACCGTGTATCCCCCCGCTCACCCTGGAGTTCAGTACAAGACCTACTCCAAGCCGATTGATCGGGAGTGAGTTAGCTCCCGACCATCTGTCTAGAAGAGTCCGAGGCCAAAGCAAGCGTACCTACAGGGAATGTTCCCAAAAATACGTACACAACGTATCCCTCAATGCAAGCAGAACGTAGCATAAGGTGAGTGTTTGGGAAACAAACAGACCCCTCAACCGCCAGGATACACATTCACTCCGACACGGGTCGCCATGCACGGCAAACACATAGGTGGGGCGTTCAGCATACAGAGGGGGGGCCAGTGAAATAGAAGAGGAAGAAGAAAGAAAAAGGATGTTACAAAAGAATAAGAATGAACAATGGGGTTGAAGAAAAATGACTGGCGAAAGAAAGGAGTACTTGAGAGCCCTCTCTACATCCCCCGTCAGGACGTGGACCAACCCACCTCGACGGGTCGTCTTAGCACTTGTGTAATCACCAGCACAGAGAAGCGTATATGATATGATATACTTTTTTCTTTGTTAATATTGAGATGAAGACAGAAAGTAACAAGACAGAGACACACAAGAGACACAGAGAGTCTCAGGCACGGAAACACAGAGCCACAGACAGGCATAGACACAGAGACAAACAGACACAGAGATATAGAAGAAGACAGAAATAGAAGCAGACACAGACAGATAGAAGCAGACACAGAGAGAGAGAGAGAGATAGAAGCAGACACAGAGAGAGAGAGAAGCAGACAGAGAGAGATAGAAGCAGACAGAGAGAGAGAGAAGCAGACAGAAAGAGATAGAAGCAGACAGAGAGAGAGAAAGAAGCAGACAGAGAGATAGAAGCAGACAGAGAGAGATAGAAGCAGACAGAGAGAGAGAAAGAAGCAGACAGAGAGAGAGATAGAAGCAGACAGAGAGAGAGATAGAAGCAGACAGAGAGAGAGATAGAAGCAGACAGAGAGAGAGAAAGAAGCAGACAGAGAGATAGAAGCAGACAGAGAGAGATAGAAGCAGACAGAGAGAGAGATAGAAGCAGACAGAGAGAGAGAAAGAAGCAGACAGAGAGAGATGCAGACAGAGAGAGAGATGCAGACAGAGAGAGAGACAGATGCAGACAGAGAGAGAGAGAGAGATGCAGACAGAGAGAGATAGAAGCAGACAGAGATAGAAGCAGACAGAGAGAGATAGAAGCAGACAGAGAGAAATAGAAGCAGACAGAGAGAGATAGAAGCAGACAGAGAGAGATAGAAGCAGACAGAGATAGAAGCAGACAGAGAGAGATAGAAGCAGACAGAGAGAGGCAGAGAGAGAAGCAAACAGAGAGAGGCAGAGAGAGAAGCAAACAGAAGCAGAGAGAGCAGACCGGGACAGAAGCAGACCGCGAGAGAGACACGTTTACAGACTGACAGAGACAGATAGTGACAGACAGAAATCTAAGACGAAAGTAACACGGGATTCCTCGTGAGTGAACAAAGCCTATCGGCATCAATGAAAAAAAAATGTTGACTAGTAACGTCATTTGGATTCTTTCATTATTCATTTAGATTTTTAACACAGCCTCTGGTTCCCCAGAAAGACTAAACACAACCGTGCCTCCGTATTATACAGGCTTCCTTATAACGTGATCGAGAACGGTGCCAGGAGGGAAAAAGGCAAAATAATTATGTAAAGGACAGAAAAAGACAAAATAGCAAAAATATGCATCAGAAGATAACGTAGGCAAAAAAAGGCAAAATGAAAATCTACTCAATCCCAGAAGTACAATTAAGTAATTTATGTAGTTAAAAGTTATAAATTAATAGTAACAATAAGATAAAGTCCTATTGCCGACCTTCCGGGTCTGTTTATTAGCAAATGAATAAAATATGCTGCAAAGAATGAAATTATAACTTTAATGATACAATTAATAAATACAATTGATGTTATATTAAAATATTTACATAGTTGCTAGATGACTTGGGGAGTCTCTTTCCCAAAAGTATAATAATCTCCAAAATTATGTCTTTTCCCTCATACTCGCTTACAGTTTTTACTGTTGTTTGACGAAAAATAAATCTAATCAAATCATATTAAAAAAGAAAAAGACACGAAAATATTTAGAGAAATAAAATGTTTTATTATATCAGCTTGCCTGGCCCTTTTCGAAAAATTCACCAACCACCCCCTGCGTACGCTTATACAGAGTGTCCGGGGCGGAAACGTCGTAACTTCGAAAATAAGCTCTAAAGACAATTCTAAGCATAGTTTGTCTAATAAACTACGTGGATATTCCGAATTGTTGGGCCGCAATGAGCACTCAAAATTTGGTTTGAAAAAATGATTTCTAGGCAAAAAATTGCATTATGGAAGTATAGAAACACTCCAAAAACATAAATTATTCATTATTTACAAAAGAAATGAATATATTTGCTCACACAGAAAAATTAAGCGAGAAATAAAAAAGCAGTCGAATTGTGTAAATTGGGTGCTTTTTTATTTCTCGCCTAATTTTCTTTCTGAACAAATATATTCCTTCCTTTTGTAAATGATAAACTACTTATATAATTCTGGAGTGTTTCTATGCTTCTCTAGTGCAAATTTTTGCCTAGAAATCAATTTTTCAAACCAACTTTTGAGTGCTTATTGCGGCTTAACCATTCGGAATATCCACGTAGTTTAGACAAAATATGTTTAGAATTGTCTTAAGAGCTTATTTTCGAAGTTTCGACGTTTCCTCCCCGGACACCATGTATAGGCTGATTTACACGCTGCCAATACTGGTGAGCCAGTTACGGGTTAGTCAGCTCTTGGACAGCGCTAGCGCTCTGTGCGACTGCCAATTGTTTACACAGTTCTAGTAATGGCATGCAAGATGTGATCTTTTTCTCGCTTCTCTTAGCTTATGTAATCTCTTTGCGACGTGCTGCTGATAGTATTCGGCAGTCAAACAACAGTGTGCAAAGCAAATGTTCCGTAAATATTTTATCCTATTCACTTAATGTGCCTAGGAGAAGTTATCTATCCCCATTTTATTTGCAATTGCCAGAAATGCGACATTTCTAGCCTCGAGGCTCTGGTAAAAATATTCACACAAATGTTTCTTTACTGTATATAACCAGTCAAACATCAGTTTGTTCTTCCTTTATTCAAAAAGACTTCTGCTTCCCGATTTTTATTTTTATTAATAATAATAATAATAATAATAATAATAATAATAATAATATAATCCTCATCTTACGTTGATCACCGTGCAAGTATAAAGCAGTGTACACACGTGGCGGGAGCCGGGGGATCGCCGTGGTGGGGGGAGAGCGTGAGCCAGTCAGTAAACCAAATATTCTTGTTCAGCTGGCAACGCCAGTGAATGTGTGGAGAAAATGAGGAAAAGGCAGTTTTGCAATATTAGTAAAGTTCATAACTTCGAGTCGGGCACGAAACTTGCTTAACTTCAGTGGGATGTTTCTCCAGAGGCGTATCTACGGTATGGCAGACATGGCACGTGCCATAGGCGCCACTCACAAGGGGCGTTATTTAGAGTATACCCGCCACATCAAATAACAACTACCCTAATTTGAAGTATCCTAACAGGGGCGCAAATTCTACGTTTGTCATGGGCGCCTGAAAACCTTGATACGCCTCTGTGTTTCTCCACCGCTCTAATACTTCACAGCATACATGACTTTCCCATGGGGATGGATGACCTTAAATTGACATGAGTCACACAGTTTCCATATTTATTGAAGCCTCCAGCACTTTCTGAAATATGGATTGTAGTATATCGCTGGGCAAGCACCCTTCGAAGGTAGCCCAGGGCCCCACTGGCAAAATTAAAGCAGCAAGTCTTTCGTCCCAGCGAAGGGTACAGCATTTGCTAACCCACACATAGTATCAACGTGAACCCGCCACTCCTCTGCCAAGTGAATTTTTTAGTCAATCTTCAAGTTCCATTGTACAAACATCATCAATCTATTGCAGTGTTGCCCTGTAGTACGAAGATAATACGAGTGCTCATGAAGCGAAATTCTGAAAGAGATCGTAGAATGAAATCTTACGTGTGGCATTTGTGGTAATGGCGGTAGTGATACAGTTGTGTTGCGTCGTAGTGTTTTTACTTCGTATAGTAAACTTCCTGCATTATGCATTGCTTTAATAGTTTCATTTTTCTCTTTAATCATCTTCTGTTTCAATGCTAATGCCTCTTGTACGTTTGTAAGATGTTGCTGCAATTTATTAAATTATTCTGTCGATGCCATGCCGGTTTTACCTCCAAAATCACGTTGTGACTTGTTTCCGATGATCAGACACACTACGCACACTACATCAAACAGTTCGTAACTGCTACTTTCGAAATCTTATTCCTCGATTAATACTTTTACCTCGTCGCTATTGTGTGAGATCTTAATATAATAAAACAAACCAATTTCACATTGATCACTTATTCACAACATACGTCGACGTACAGAAAATGACATATAATTAGGCACTACTGCTTCGTTGACATTATCATGTTGGCCAACTTATTCATGCCAACCTCCAAACACAGTAGGTCTAACTATTGCGTTCTGCGATGTACCGAATGAATGTCCATGTCGCCTAAAGATAATATACGGAACACGTATATTATACGTAAGCTCTCCCCTTTACAAATAATTTGATTTAGGAATAAAATATATTAAAGTTGTTAGCATTTGAAAAAAGAAATGTTCAGTCCCGTTTGGTATAAACTATTTGCTTCGACAAACTAGCTAGAGACGATTTTTTCCTTGGTTTTCAAATGTCATACGGCCTTTCCACACGTGTCTTCAGAAACTCGTTGATAAATATACCACTTTATAATTTAAAAGTCTCCCTGATACTCTGTAGAGTTGTCCCCAGTGCGTGAGTATGAAGTGCTCATGTCACCGCCAGCCCTGTGCAATGGAATTTAAATGCCTTATTTCACGGAATAATTGTGGTATGAGAAAAAAATAATTATTCTAGAAATCTAATAAAATTAATTAAATAGAGAATCTCAATGATTTCCTTTTATTTCACTAGGGCCCTACAGGACTACAAGGTCAAAAAGGTAGTGATGGGCCACAAGGATTGCCTGGCTTGGAGGGTCCTCCAGGTCCAAAAGGTTCCCAAGGTGTGGCTGGGATGAAAGGAGAAGTTGGTCCTCCAGGTCCACCTGGACCACCAGGTCCTCCTGGAGAAATGCCTCTGCTACCCCCAGAATTGCTTTTCCAACGAGATCCGAGGGAACCGAATCGAAGAAAAAGATCAGCAAACGTGAAGTAAGTGAACAATATAATTACGGTTCAGTAGAAAATAATTTAAAACTTAAGAAGCTTAATGTAAAATTATCATCTTCCAAAACAGTATGTAATATTACAATTTTTTCAGGGATGACATTGTTGATGATACCTCCGTGGAGGGAAAGAAGAAAAAGACTGAGACCAAAGAAGATCTGAGCAGCAAATTCCTGGATATGTACAGTTCCATATATACCATGCGACAAGATCTAGACCGCATAAGAAAAACCAGTAGGAACCCGTGAAAATCCTGTACGCACATGTAAAGATCTATTTTATGGGCATCCACAATTTAAAGATGGTAAATGAATTAATAATACATACACATAACAAAAATAAACAAACATTTAATTCAAAAATGGTGTAACAAATATAATAGGCAAGTGTCCATTTAAAAGTTTGAAAATAGAAAATAACAAAACAAGTGTATAAAGATGGGTATAATTGCATGAGTGATATATTCAAGAAAACGAGCGATGATTGGAGCAAGTTTTTCTTATATACCACAATTGTACCCCTTTAATGCACATGTTGCGTTCAATATTTTTTCATTTCCACTTAAGAATGATTTAAATTTTGGGAAATTCAAGGATATTTTTACTATTTGAGGTATACGTTCGATGACGTTATATTTGCTTTTGAAAAATATATTTTAGTAAGCCTTGCATGTTTGTTTGCTAGAAATATTTGCAAATGGAAGTACTGAATATATTGCAGATAAATATTAGAAACTGACAAAGTCATGAAAACATTACTTCCCACGAAAGTAAAGACAGGTATGAGAGAATACATGTACAGATAAGTATTAGGAAGTAAAAACAACTATTGACTTGTGACACAGATTTACTATAGTGTACGTTTTAGAATGAATAAACAAACTAATGTGTACATTTTTGTACATTTATAATCCTAAGACCAAATGTTTATAAGTACAACATTCAATTTATTCACGTGAATATTTTATATTGTTCCATTAGTCAGCTAGATTAACCTTTACTTCACCAATTTAGTTTTATTCATTCGTTGTTTGTACACAGTTGTTGTAGGTATGTAAACTGTGATAGGCATTTTTGTTCATGTTTCATGGCCGACTGGAAATATCTTGGCTTTTGCCAATGTTATAGTTTTTTAATTAAAAGATTTGGCTCCTTTTCTGAATTCTGATTGGTAGGTGTGGAGTTTTAAATGCACGGTGGGATTTTAATTGCATGCATGCTATTAACATAGAGCTAATAGACTTATTTTTTTATGGAATTAATAAGCATATTTAGTTTACTAAACGAAAAAATTATTTGTAGGATGGTACTGGATAGACCCCAACTTAGGCATGCCAGACGATGCTGTTTATGTATTCTGTAACATGACTGGTAGTGGAGAAACATGTGTATTTCCTGATATACATTCAAGTCAAAATGCCAAATATTCAATGGCGGAAAGATGGCAATAAAATGACTGGTATTCTAACTTGAGAGGTGGCTTTAGAGTGAGTACATTAAAAATATTCTTAAAGCATTATAATCACATAGTTACATTTTCTTTCTGTTTTATATAATCCACCTGAACTATTTTTCTCCCAATTTTAGATAACGTATGAAACAGTAGGTGTAGTTCAAATGACTTTTCTTCGGTTACTGAGTCAAGACGCATACCAAAATTTCACATACACATGTATAAATTCAGCTGCCTGGTTTAAATCTCAAGACACAAACTTACGAATGGCAATAAAACTTCTTGTGAAAATGAAGCAGAATTCAGTATGGATGGAATCAGCCAAATGTAATCATCGATGGGTGCAAAGTGAGTATCTGTATGAATAATTTAATTGGAATTATCCACTCTTACAAGCAAAGAAATTCTAATGAGATATTTATTGATTGCAGAATCGAAAAAGTAAAAGTGAAACAGTTTTTGAAGTGAGGACAAAGAAGCTTGGAAATGTTCCAATTGTGGACTTTTTCCCAGTAGATTATGGCTTACCACATCAAGCATTTGGTTTTGAAGTAGGTCCTGTATGCTTCAAATGAAACAATGTGTAATGTAAGATTATGCAAAAAATGTAATGGATTTCAACTGGGAATCCATACATCAACCAACAGAACCATTCCTGTTTAAATGACATTTCAACAAATTCTGTATTCACATACACTGTGAAACACGAACAAGTTTTATTTTGTCAAACTTAACTTGTTTTCGTTTTTCTTTATATTTGTGAAAAAAAATCACTAATATTATTTTCGTTTCTAAAAATTGAAAAATGCCCTCGTTTGTAGTCTCCATTGGTTTTTTTAAACCAAAGACAGTAAATTTAATACGATTATACATTTTACTTTGATTATTACATTATTTCAAATGTTGACTCACAATTTTAAGGGAAAGTAGAAAACGAACGCGTACGCTGTTTAAGAAGTCCTCCTTAAACCTCCCTTGTCTGCAAGCCCTCTTTCAAATTACGCTGCGCACTCAGAAAGAAATGAACACCGATAGCGACTTTCACGTGTCGCAAGGTTTTGGAAAAGCCCTCAGGAACGGCAACAAAACTAAGTTGGCTTTATGCCCCCTTCTCGCGACCCATATTTTTTCCCGCACAGAACACGGTCCCTTTCTTCCTAGACTTTCCACTCGAACGAACCCACAACTTCTTTCGCTTGGCCTACCTCATCGGACAGACATGCAAATTCTGCAGCAATCAGACCATGTTCTTGCGCCTACTCAATTACAGCCAAATACCCCTTTAGGGCGCAACGCTAAAAAAACATTTATTCTCACCGTCGTAGCACAAATACTCGACAACTCAAAAACACAAATCACAAAGTCGCAAGAGCGCAAGAAACGTAACTGTAAGATAGCAACCTCTGTTCACAAGATCACACTACCATCGGCAGCAATACTTGATAATGGAGCTCCGACAAGATACTACGTTAAATTACCTCCCTATCTTATAAACGTCACGTTCGTGACTAATTACGAACCATTAAAATTATTTCAGAACCTTAATGTAATTTGTACAATTTAGATCGCCCACGCCTTCGGCATGGGCGGTTTTCGCCGGCGAGGCTGCCCCACTTTGCTTATTATAAGTATGTACTAAGTTACGTACATTGCTCATTACCCATCCCACCCGAAAAATTCCCCTCGTAAACCCCTATTCAGCCCTCGTTCCTTCCATCGTGGATTTCCCATTCGCCGGAGCGGCGCGAAGTGCCAGTTTAAACGACTTCCTACAGTTGTATCGTGTTCTATACTTTAGCCAAAGTTTATTCTGTAACAATAAGTTACTGAACAGTATTCAACTTATTTTCTTTAAAATTAGATTGAGAAAAGGCACCCAACAATGATTCTCTGTCATCATCTGTCACAAACATGGAGTTACTTTGAGACTACTGTTATATTTTCAGTATTTTGAAAAGTTGCTTTGCTTGTGTACCATGAAGAACTGAGATTTTGAACTCACAAAGAGAGAAAAGTTTTGCAGGAATGGTAAGGACCTACATAGACAAATGTCTTCTAGATTTAGACATTAAAGAAATAAGTAAATTCATTCATAGAATAAAGAATATGATCAACATACTTTTTCTCTCAAGCTTACAACTATTTGTGAATATACTGTTTTGTGGTTTCCAACTAATGATAAAAAACATATTGACATTTTGAGATGAATACGATCAAATTCTTCAAAACAGCCAAATGTTAATTTACTTTAGCCAAACACAGGTGGAATGTAACAGTTTAAACATCATTTTTATGTATTTGGAAATTTCAATTAAATAATTTCCATTAAACCATTGTTGGAGTCAAAAATTCATAGTAAGGAATTCAAAAAAGAAAAATCTGTATAGAAGTTACAAATTAAGGTCTGATAAACAATGTCACAAGTCCTAGTTCACTGCCATTTTTATAACTTTTAAAATCACTGATGTAATTAGTTACATAGTGCATAATATTTTAGATCAAATCTAAATGTTCTCCTCTGATGTATTTTTTTTGTACAAATTTTTATAAAGAATCATGACTTTTTTTTATGTTATTCCCTACCCGTCCTACCTGTTCACTCGATTCAAGTTCATACGAAGAACCAAATTTACCGCGCATTAAATCATTCTGCATTCTGCGTGCGCCAAGCACAAGTAATAGAATAATCTTCCACATACTTGTTTCAGTTTTTCTCATTTATTAAAAATGTAACGAAACCTACTATTCATATTCTCAAATCCATGGGGCTCGATCTCTCCCTTATTCACACGGGCAAGCATACCATGCGCTGCGCTCGTGAGCTCGCTTTCCTAGACGGAACGCTCTGAAGACCGCACGTCCCGAAGTCAAGGTAGTAAATGGCACCAAACGTGTTGCTTTTGGTTTCAAATGCAAAATCCGTCACAAGATATTTGTCAGAAGCAATGGGATTCCGAGGACGGTAGGAAAAAGAGGTAAGAAAAGATTTGAATTCGTGAAATTTACAATTCAGTCTGATGATTTGGAGAAAGCAAATCCAAGATGAATTTTTGGGATGTTTCAGAATATTTAGTGGTGCAAAGCGATATCTTAACGTAATTAAACAGGATAAACTCGCGGGAAGAGCCGTGAAGGACAACCATGATTCAGAAGAAGACAGCGATATTGAAACCACTCTCTCCAACACCCAAATTGGTATCCAGTGCCAGCGTGCCCACATGACCCTCACACACTCTGGACACACTCTACACCAGACATATTGTCGTATGTTGCATTTAAAAAGTTGCGCTTTAATAACTTTTCGCAGAAAAAAAAGTATCATTAAAAAGTGTCAACGTCCGTATCAAAGTAGTACATCTGAGAGTGCTCCCAATAGAAAAAAGGTCGCCATAATGGTGGTATGGTGGTATTCTGTCAAACTAAATAAAATTATTATAGCGACATTTACATTACCACGCTCTGTTACGACATTCGAACATTTTATTCTATTTTAAGTTAATATAGATTTTTCAGGGTCCCATTACAGGAATAAAAATAGGAACTTCGTAAGATAATAGCAGATTAACCGGAATAATCAATGTCAGATCTAGTCCGAAAAAAACGTAGGCTATCCTAATAAAATAGAAATATGGGAAGAAATAACTACACTGTTGTCTAAAGAATACATTTTATATAAATGTCTGAACTACTGTAATGCTGAGTAACCACAAAATTCGAAATTAAACTCACAAAACAAAAATTGTATGGATCGTGGGTAGAAACACCTATGGTTTACATGAGCTTCCTTCAAGAATATTATGATAAAAAATAACAAATTGAACTTGAAAAATGAAATTTAAGCAAGAAGGAAACCATTAGTGTTTAATTATATACTATGGGTCATATTTTTGACCATGTAATAACTTCCTTGGTAACAAAAAAAAAAATTAAAATAAAAAAATCTAAGATTTGTGTAGATAATTGATGTCCAGATAAGTCTAAGCTTCTACGTCCTACCTCTCGAGACAAAACTATTGAGGTGGCCCAATGCAAATTTGTAAAATAAAAAATTATCTTGGTTTAATTAGTGTAATTGAAAATCCATTACAATGTCTTTTTCTTGATACATATAACATTGAATTATGAAAGTAATGAAAAATATACATTGTTAATCATTAAAATTTCAAAAAAGGGAACTCACCAATTGGCTAAGAGCTATTAGTTTGTACGAGTATATTTCTAGTTTTGTGCACTTAGCTTACTGAGAAACAGACTCCACCTGACAATATTTATTTACATTAATGCAAATCAGTGAAGTGCATTAATTGAAATATGTTGTAATGCTATACATATTTCTGAAGTAATTTTTGGAAATATTTCAAAAAACTCTACATTTCATTTGGGAACTCTACATTTCAGAAAGTGATTTCAACTTAAGAAATTCACACAAAACATTCACACATTATGAACAGATAAGTTAATCACAATCATTTCACAAAATGTGCTTGCACAAGCCATTAAAATATGCCATGTACGTTTTCAATCATTCAGTACTTTTCGTGTTAAAAATCATATTAGAGTGAGGTGTCTTATTCGGATAAACAAATAACAAATAATTTGGTTACACTATACTGCACTACGATACGAACTACTACTATACAAATAATTTAATGTAAATAATGCACATTTTTTTAGCAAATATATAAAAAAAGGCTTTAATGGGAAGTAATCTTTCTGAATGCCAGCAAACCGATCTACGTTTACAACACAACACTAGTGTCTCTACAACTCTCAATACATGAATATGACCCAGCCACATTGACATGCATTTGCACATCAACTGCATTCTTAAGCAAATGATAACACTGCTCTGCAGAAAAACAATGTCTTCAAATTAATGCATCTTCCTAAACAGAGTTTTTGCACTGAGTTTAATAGTTTTTTTTTTATCACATCAGGTTTATAAATCAAACTTAACTGAGCATGCCTTCCATCAGTGAATACAAGAACTTCATAATTCGTTTCATCAAAACTGGAAGCAATGTGGACATATGGGAAGTCAATTTCACTACAGAAACTGAATGACACTAAATCAATTGTTTATTTAAATTCCAATTGATGCCAAATCATTTTTGACAAATATGATCGGACTTAAAAGCAAGTTGATTATGTTTATGGACTTATCACAGACTTGGATTTTACCAACTTAGGCGGCTCAGGGTATCAATGTCTCTGCAGTGCCTATGACCGGGATGTCCTAGAGTTTGAGTCCCGAAAGTGGCAAGATTTTCGT
Source organism: Acheta domesticus (assembly GCA_031308135.1). Taxonomy (NCBI): domain Eukaryota; kingdom Metazoa; phylum Arthropoda; class Insecta; order Orthoptera; family Gryllidae; genus Acheta; species Acheta domesticus. Next base: position 140,578,404 of record JAHLJT010000631.1, read on the forward strand.
CACTAGCTAGATCAATTTCAGTTGCTGTCTGGAGAAGAATTCTAGTGGCCAGCTGCTCTAATCAGTAGTTTTCCATTGTTCCAGTATCCAAACAAATGGGCCACTGATCGCACACAGTCATCCTTCCTTTAATTGTCCTGTCCTCACCCCTTACTTACTCTTACACATACATGCACTACAGTATCACACATGCCAGAATACCAGTTTAGAGCTTAGGGCTTGCCCTGGTTGGTGGAGGATATCTGATTGGGGAAAACCCAGTTAGCCGTGAAGGTCAGCACCAGATCTCACAAACCAGCAGGGGAAGATTACCACCACCTCCCAAAGAAAAAATGCACTGCACTTACAGGACTAATGACCTTGGCAATTGATGCACCTGGTATCACAATCAATCAATCAATCAATCTTGGATTTTGATATTAATGTCAATGACATGATTGACTAATGTTTGTTTTTTCTCAAAATATGTGCGTTTTTTAACATTTATATTTTGTGATTCCATTGTGCGTATTGTGACTTGAGAAATTGCTTATAAACTTCAGAAATGCTCTGCAATTTTAATGCCTTGCCCTCACATGTAAACATAAAATAAGTCGTGTAAGTTTTGAAGATTTCACTTTTGACCCAAAAAACAGTAAGAAAGAAAATTTCATCTATTCTGTACTATAAATTATTTAAAATTCAAATACTGTTTTCTCAGTTTGTATGAAATGTTAATTAATTGCCTATTACATAAATAGGTCTAATTAATCCTATTAATTACTTACAATCTAGATTCTCTTCAGAAGTACATAAGATAAGTTTACCATCCACTGAAGAAGAAAAGACTTTGAAACAAATACAGAAAGAAAAAACAAAGAAAAAGAGACAAAAAATTTCTTTGATCGACTCTAAAGAGAGTGATTATTCAAGTACCTCTTCTTTCACAAGAGGCACTTCAACTAAATACAGAAAAACATATTTGAGAGGAACTACAGCATCTTGTGCAACTGTAAGAACTTATGTTTGTAAATTAAGAAAGTAATTCATATTTTTTAACGTTAATCGTTGTTAATTTTTTTATGTAGATGCAAACTTCAAGGCACTTCTTTGCACCAAAATTTGTATCAACTAAACAAAAGAATAAGACAATCAAAACTAGAGACAAAATTAACAAAATGGGTAAGAATGTGACAGAAATATTAGTTGAAACGGTTGGCTCTGATATAAGTAATGATACAATTTTCAGTTCTCATCATACAACAGCTTGGAAATCCAAGCTAAAGGAAAATAATAAACAAGAACAAGTAAGACCCAATGTTTACAATGAACAAAAACTTCATATGTGCAGAAACTATTAATAACTTTTTCAATACAGAAGCAGATATCAACAAATTATTCTAATATAATATTTACACACCGTACCGACATCAACTAAGATAAGAAAGAAACCAATAAAAGAAATAGAGAAACAAAACAAATCAGAGAAAGAGTTGAGGTCAATGTTCCTGAAAAATGATGATTCTGATAAAAATAATGATACTATCTTTAGTTCTCATAAAGTCACTCCAAGTATAACTCAAAATGCAGAACTGAATTACACTAACACAGGACAAATCAAGGTACAATCTTACATTAATAATTGAGCTTTTCAGATTTGCAGAATTATCAGTTACTTTTTGTCAATATAGGAACAAATTTCAAAAACCAATTCTGATCACCAAAATTAAATCCAGTGTTGGAGTTCACTGAAAAAAACTATGATCTGGAGAAAGAATCAATAGAACACAACAAACTGCATACAGAGATTCAAAACAGTGATTCTGATCAAAGCGATGATTCAATTTTTCATTTTCGTGGAAGCAATTTAATAACATCACGAAACCAGATCTGGCAAATACTGATGGATCCCCAAAACATGTAAGAAATAATCCTTAAATTAATCAAAGCTATTAATTATTTTGCATTCATTTCAGATTTTTCCTTAATATGTTGTCTTCACTTATCGTTAGTTATCAAAGCAGATATCAGGTCCCTTATATTAGTATGTTTGTATATATGTACGGAGGAGTAGAAAAAGCAATTCAATTTTTTAAAAAACTGCTATTTTTCTTTTAATTTAGATGTCTACCATACATACCCATGGAGTCAGGAAACCGTTCATATAGAACAAGTAAGTTTGAGAAACTTCAAAATTATAAAAATTATTTGGTAAAGTCACTTAAAAAGTTTTCTTTTAACTTAGAAATATTTATCAGAAAGCTTTTCAAACTCAGAAACTATTCCTGTGCAGGTAAGTACATTTTTTTTTAATAAAGAACCATTATTAATACCATTTCACTAATAAGATTTTTTGTTAACTGAGTCATTAACTTCACATGATTCCAAATGAGGAAAAGGTTTTGGAAAGAGTTCAGGTAAAGCAAAAAGTAAAACTAATTAAAACTTGATTACCCTTAAGTGTCTAATATTTATAAGTTCTCCCCAGTAATTAATTTTTTGTTCTCTTAGATGAAATTTGTCGATGACGAGAAGCACATCATTTGCAGAAATTAAGGTACAGAAAGTAAATGATAGGTAATAATTTAAAACACTTTGTAGTTGCAATGAAACAAATGAAACAATATATGAAAATTTCATTTCAGTGAAGATTACAGCAGCTTTAAACCACCTAAACTTGGGTAAATATTTAAATACATAAAATGTTACTTTATGATGAACATAGAAAGTGAAATTAATTTATGTCTTTATTTCCATCCCAGATTTCCTAATCCAGTAAATGAGAATTTACTGTTGGATGAATGCTCTCTACAGATAATTCTTCGAATGAAATTCCTAGTGGTGATATAATTAAATGTTACTCTCATGCAGAAAATTCTATATTAAGTGCTTTCTTTAAATCTTATTAAATGTTACATGATGAGCTCAACAAAGGATCTGAGCATCAGCTTGAGGTATATGATAATTTAGATAATATAATTTTACATTTTCTAAAGAGAGATAAGGAGATGCACAGCATTATTTTTCAAAAGGGACAATTTTACCAACACCTCTCCAGTTGAGCTACAATGTAATCTATGATTAATTTGGATGAGGAAATCCAGAGAATGATATTCAAAAGCTAAGAAATTGATTGTTACACAGGAGTTGAAAGAAAACACTTTTTAAACTAAATTTAACAATTTCAGATAACTTAGTGTTCAATTAATGTTTAAATTAGTTGAGTTAAATGCAATTCAACTTGATCCAATATACTTGCCTCCAGCATCCAAAAAACATACAAATGATTATCTCCACAATTAAGATCATTCTAATGGCTGAAATGTTTAAAAAAAATGACAAAATCTTTAAAATTCAATTCCAAAAATACATCATCATTGATTTTCATTTTTCTTAGCTAAAAATACCTCTGTAACATGTATGATATATAAGAATATGATCACATATATGTGATATATAAGAATACATTTGGAAAAGGACTCATGCGAGAAACTCAGTTTTAAATTGTGTCTAATATATACTATAGTTATTTTTGAATTCTTGAATTTCCATATCCTATAATAGTCCTGTTAATTGATAAAATTTTTATTATTTTCAATAGTTTTAATTTTAACTAACCACTTCTTTCATAATTATTTTGAAGGATCTTCAAACATTCATTGAAAGAATGGAATGCAGATTTTCACACTTCACGACAACAAGATGCTTCTGAATTTGTATCACACTTCTTATCATTCCTATTGAATACCCAGGAAACTGGACACAATTCTCAACTCTTACAAAACATTAAATCTGATGTGGAAAATAACAGTACAAAAGTCTTCATATGCACATCGTAAGCTAAGTAAAATTAGTTTCATAACACAGATTAAATATTTGTTTCATAATAGTATGTTGAATTAACAAATTTACTGTAAATTATATTTTTCAGGTGCGAAAATGTGAGCCAAGAGTTATGTGAATCGACC
>JAHLJT010000631.1:140582450-140654804 GCA_031308135.1 Acheta domesticus
GACATTATTTAAGGAATTTTAACTACACAAGAATGTTTAGCATCTGATCTGAGCCGGAAAAACATTTTAAATATGTAATATCTCTTGCCATCTATGTTGAGTTCGATGCACTGCACGCGAAAGATGTATCTTTCGTTGTTACTTTCATAAAGTTCAAAGTTCTTTAAAATCGGACTCATTAAAGAAATATCCCCATTTCTCTTTGCGGACTTTGAAAGTAATGGCCGTTAAATCTTTTTGGAACATTTTTAAAATGCTAAAAAGGGGGTCCAGGATTGCTTACTACAATTATGTATTTTACATTCAAATAACATTATAAAAGAGGTTTTTATATATGTTAATGACGGCCGGAAAGAATAAGCTTCTGTCCAAATTTTCTTCAGAAAGACGTTACTCCCTTCAAAGACGTCAAGGTTGATTGCATTGTATTCACATCAAAGAATTTGTAATCTTTTTATTCTTGTAATGTTCTTGTCTCGCCCTTTCTTCTTATCCGCAAGATGTTCGTCCAGTCCTTCAAGATAACTTTTACGTCTGGCTCTCTCTCTGCCGAAATAAAAACATCCTTTTTCTTCAACATAATCATTGTAAAGCATTCGGATGTGCAATATCAATAGATTGTTCAATTTATTTCTAAACTCATCTTCACGATGCTTAAAAATATCTTCACACTTGTTTGCGTTTTTTGTAATTTCTTCACTCCGAATAGTACAAGTTAATAAGTTTTTGCGAAACAATGCTGATTAGCTCTTGTTGAAATTCTTGCTTTCTCGCAAAATATCATTCTCTCACCAACCACAAGTTAAACGCTTGCCCTAACTGTTCATTTTACTTCCCATGTATTGTGAAATAAAACATCAAGCACTTGACTGATGGTCAATTGTGTCCGTTTATTTTGTGTTTTATATAATAGTTAATATTATCTTCCTAATAAAAACACACGTCTTCGGCACTGCATATGACACTAACGTATGACACTGTTAGATTAGCAAACTGTGAACACGAGTAATACGATCGATTAAAATTCATGCTTCTGGACATGTCCCGTCATGCGAATCGCGCTCAAGTCGGCACAGGTTAGAATACTCCGATCTCAAAAATTTGTATAGGCATGTTTTAAGTACATTGGAACAAAATTGGAGGGTGAGCGGTCAAAAATTTGAAAGTCGGAAATACGGGACACCCTAATATACATAACATATACACATACATATATATATACATACATATACATATATATACATACATATACATATATATACATACATATACATATATATACATACATATACATACATATACATATTACATACATATACATACATATACATACATATACATATATATACATACATATACATATATATACATACATATACATATATATCATACATATACATATATACATACATATACATATATTATACAACATATACATATATATACAACATATACATATATACATACATATACATATATATACATACATATACATATATACATACATATACATAATACATACATATACATACATATACATATATATATACATATATACATATATATACATACATATACATACAGACACGTAGTTGAATTATTCATTAAAGATCAAAATTTATATCGTGCTATTCTTGGCATACAAAAAACGTTTTAAAAACGCAATTACTTCAAAGTCGACCTTTCTAAAATTATTAAAATCTGCAATAATATTGAGTTTAGGATGTTCTAGAAGCCATAAAATTTCTTGATGATATCTTTCAAGGAACAAAAATTATCATTAAAAATCTCACATGAGCCAAAGGACAGTATGCAACCCGCCACAAAAATTGATTGCAGCGTCTCTGCTAGCGTGGCGGCTGATGGACTGCTCAGTCAAAGGTGGCTTTTGGAGAACAACTTCCCTAGGCGCTTTAGTTCAATTTGGGACAGGTTTTACTGAATGTTTGTTCTCACTGACTGGAATGGGAGATTTTTTGAAAATTGAAAAAACGGATTTTTTTTTTTCATTTACGAGATGAAACAAATGTTCTCGGCATAAATTTCTGGGTATACCAATACCTAATAGCCTATTCGATTTCTTCGCTCAGAAGTTGTAAGTCAGCCATTGTATGTAATGTTCCTGTAATGTATGAAGGTTCCTGTAAAGCCTATCAGCATGGTTCAGCCATCGCGGGATAACTAAAGAAATATTTGTGATAAAGAACAATCCAAACCAAAGTTGGAAAGCTGACTTCACTTGAACGAATAGAAGAAGCCTCGATTACTACGAGCATCGTATCCAACAACTTTAGTTTTTCGTCGAACTGGTTTTGATCACATTTTTACGTCATTTTCTTTGCTTTTAAGGCGTAAATTTAAAAAAATAATTTGGAGCGGTTTCCCCCCAGAAAAATGCTTTTAATTCCCGTAAAATTACACGGAAACTATTCATATTTTCGAAAAAGTTGAACATGAACTTATTCAACGATCCGTATTTAAGGGACGGATTTCGTTAAGGAGATATAAATCAATATATCTTCTTCAATATTGTAGTTGTAGGAAGATGCCATGAAAAAATTGCACCTTTTCAACACAGAGAGAACCCTGAGAACAAATTTTCAGGAAAACTGTCTCAAATTGAACTGAAGTGCCTAGGGAAGTTGTTCTCCAAAAGGCACCTTTGACTGAGTAGCCATCAGCCGCCACGCTAGCAGACACTCTGCAACCAATTTTGTGGCGAGTTGCATACTGTTCCTTGGCTCATGTGAATATTTTTTATGATAATTTTTGTTCCTTGAGAAAGATGTCATCAAGAAAATTTAATGTTTCTAGAACATCCTAAACTAAATATTATTTCAGATTTTCATAATTTTAAAAAGGTTGACTTTGGAGTAATTGCGTTTTAAAAGGTTTTTTATTCTGTATACCAAGAATAGCACCGATATAAATTTGATCTTTAATGAATAATTTAAATACGTATCTTATATATACTCACAAATTTTAGAATTTTTAGAAACGTTTATATGATGGCAAAAAATTGAAGAATATAAGGGTGTTCACAAGAAGTCTTAAATTTTAAGAGTGCATTATGCCGAACAATCTGTTAGAAAATTTTAATATTGTACCTCGACGATGCAGGCATCATGGACAACAATATCCCAAAATTATTTTCAAGTTTGAAGAAGTCATGTCATAAACTTTACTTTTTTGCATGAATGCCCCAGTACTAAGATTTAAGAGATACAAAACCATGCCTCCTAGTTCCCATAAACCTCAATTTTGTAAGTATTTAAGCAGGGGAAAGAGTAGGGAAAAGAGAGCAGAGGGAAAGAGATACCAGGGGAAAGAGATACCAGGGAGAAAGAGATACCAGGAGAAAGAGATACCAGGGGGAAAGAGATACCAAGGGGAAAGAGAACCAGGGGAAAGAGATACCAGGAGAAAGACATGCCAGGGGAAAGAGATACCAGCGGGACAAGAGACCACGAGGAAAAAAGAGACCACGGGGAAAAGGAAGACAACGGAGAAAAGAGAGACAACGGGGAAAAGAGAGACAACGGAGAAAAGAGAGACAACGGAGAAAAGAGAGACAACGGAGAAAAAGAGAGACAACGGAGAAAAGAGAGAGAACGGAGAAAAGAGAGACAACGGAGAAAAGAGAGACAACGGAGAAAAGAGAGACAACGGAGAAAGAGAGACAACGGAGAAAAGAGACAACGGGGAAAAGATCATCAGTGAAAACGAAACGAGAAAAAGAACAGTTTCTCAATTTACTTCATTCTTTTAATTTATATATTACAGTGAATGTACCTACACAGAATACATTTAAACCACAAAAAGCAATAAATTAAATTATAATTAACAAAACCAATTCTACATATGAAATAATAACGAATAATCAAGGTTACAGGGACCACGATGCACAAATTCTATAATTACTAAGAACATAAACACTGACACAGTAAATAATACAAGCATGTGCAGAGCATTCACTAAAGTTAATATAAAATTATTTACGGACTACTTGGTGAAGGAATCATGGGACGCAGTTTATAACGCTGTTGACACAAATGAAAATATAATTTATTTTTCTCCAAGCTTCCAATTCATTTCAACGCATGCTTTCCTCTTAAAAAGAGAAAATTAAACATTTCAAGCAAAAGCAATATTGGATCACACGAGGAATTAGAACATCGTGTAAAAACAAACGTACTCTTTACTTTATTTCTAAACATCATAACGTACCACCCGGTTTCCATGTATACTTCCGAGAATACAAAAGAATTTTAAGAAAAGTAATAGTTCAGGCAAAAATAATGAAAAATAGGACATTTTGAGCGCTAGTAACAAAACTAAAGCAATGTGGGATATCGTAAAAAATACAACCACATCAACTCGATACCTTGTAGAGAATGTTATTTTAAAGGATAATGAAAGATAAACTAGCCATCTGGAAAAAGTTGCCAATCTCTTCAACAAACACTTTTCTATAATTGCGTCTGATCTCACGAAGGGACTAAAACCACAATATTCAACATCTTCAACTTCCCAAAACATTTCCGATACGATGTTTGTTTCCGAAACTTCTCCCAACGAAATCCTCAGAATAGTCAGTAAACTAAAAAATAAATTTTCATCTGGTTTAGATGAATTTCCGGATTGTTTATTAAAAACGTGTGCACCTGCCTTTATACATCCGTTAACTCATGTTTCAATGCTTCTTTACGTACAGGAATATTTCCAGATATTTTCAAAATAGCAAAAATTAAGCCACTTTTTAAAAAAGGGAACAAAAATGAAATTCAAAATTACCGGCCAATTTCTCTTTTGTCAGTTTTCTCAAAAATATTAGAGGGGCTTTTCTACTCACGAATGGGAGCTTTTCTCAGAAAAACAAAGCGTTTTCAGACTCACAACACGGTTTTAGAAAATCAAAATCTGCCATTTTTTTTCTTTCTCAAAGATGTTACTTCATCAATAGACCAAAATGAAGTACCCATTGGAATATTGCTAGATCTTTCCAAAGCTTTTGACGTTATTGACCATAACATCTTGCTCTCAAAATTACCCTCGTATGGAATTCGTGGTATTGCCCTAGATTGGATAACTTCGTACCTTAAACATCGGACTCAAAGAGTACAAATACCATACTGGCACAAAGGACATTACATACTTATGTTTCCAATTCTTTGCTCATTCATGGGTCCCGCAAGGTTCGATCTAGGTCCTATCCTTATATCGATATGGTTATATGTAAACGATATGCCCTCGTCTATTAAAAATGGAAAGAACGGTTCTGTTTGCCGGATGACACGAATGTTCTTTGCAAAAAAAGCAGTAAATAGTACGATTTCAGAGTTTCAATTGTTTTAATAATAACACATTCATTTTAACGAAAGAGAAACGGTTTCCATGCATTTTTGCATTTCAAATCGGCAATCGCATGTTCCATTGAAAATGAACAATATGCAATTAGCTGATGTTGAAGTAACAAAACTTTTAGGTCTCTCAATTCAATCAAACCAAAATAGAATGTACATGTAACAGGAATAAAACACTAAATTAAGTTCATTTTGTTATGCATTCAGAATTCTTTTTTCAAATTCTGTCAGCCTTCATGCAGCTCTTTGCGTTTATTTTGCAAATGTACATTCGCGCCTGATATATGGCATAATATTCTGAGGAAGCTTCATCCTGTAGTACTCAGACCTTCAGATTGCAAAAGAAAAATTAATTCGAATAATAAAAAAATGCCTTCCACGTGATCATGCAAGCCTCTTTTCACTGAGCCTTGGAATCTTACCATTCCCTTGTTTATTTATTTACGAATCTGTAATATTTGTCAAAAAATGACCTACTTAACGGAGGGACACATTTTACATGCAATATTAATATTTATGAATTACAACACACGCCGTAGAAATCACGTGCATCAAGTGTCAATATCACAGCTCAGTACAAGAAAATCAACATACAATACATGTACGTTACTTTACAACGCATTGCCAGAAGACATTAAACAATTAAAGTCGGTACATAAATTTAAGTTAAAAGTAAAATATTTCTGCTGCAAAACTTTTTCTATACAATTAGAGACTATACTGATCGTCAAAAGAAAAAGAATGTTTATTGTAAACAAAACATTGATATATATTGAATTAGTTTACGTTTGTATTGTATACATTTTTAAAAAAATATTTAATTACGGCCTGTAACAAGTAATGCTTCCTGATTCAATGACCCCCTAATTCGATCAGGTTTTTGTCCAGTTTACCCCTAATCCATTGAGCAAATGTTGAGATGGCCCCTTGTTTTGCTTCTGGACGTAAATGTAGCTTCACTGAGCGCACGTTTTGTTGAAACACACCTTTTGCTTGTAATGGTACGAGTAGAACTGATGTTCATTACTATTTTGTTAGTAATGCAGAAAAATCAAATCAGCAGTTCATTTACCGTTGAAATTCATTTTCTATAACTCGGGAACAAACATTTTTCAAATTTTATTTTTCTAAAATAATTATTTTCTAAATTATTGTTTCTAGTTTTTCAAATGTTGTTTTTTTTTAATTCTGGGCCTTAAGAAAATGTGCGCAGATAATCTCTTTCCCCACACGTCAGATACAGTTTTTACTGTTTTTGACCCAATAAATAATAAATTATATTTTTTTCGTCTTAGCATGATTGATTAGGTTTAAAGGCGCTTCAACTACTAGGGTCATTGGCGCCCATGTCAAAGTGTTCTAAAACAAATATATTAGAGTTCTAATAAAAGTGTTGTTGGTGCACTTTCCTACTGATTTAAAAGCACATGTATACCCTAAACAACAAAACTTCAATTATACATAAAATATTTAAGCAGACAAAACAGATTTAAAAACGAAAATTTGGGGCCAGTAAAACATGCCCCTATGTCATATAAAATTGTGTATTCCGCCTTCTCTCAATAACAAAAAAGCATTGAGAGCGCGGAATCGTCATCTCCGAGCACCTCTCGTAGAGATTTGCCCAGGGCATGTCTACGTCGGCTGCCATCAAATCTCAAACAATGCAGGAGGACGTGTTCCACAGAGAGAGCCGCCCTGCATGAGTCACAGATAGGAGGAGATTCTCCTCAAATGAGGAAACTGTGGGAGAAGTGACAGTGTCCGATACGCAGACGGGTTAAAAAACTTCCTCGCGTCTAGAAGGATGAGGAGCGCCAGGGACTAACAGAATCCTTTATTATGCTTAGGGTGGTATTGTGCCACTCTGTTTGCCACGCTCTAAAGATGAGTCGTTTTAAAGAAGCTTTAACATCGGACGATGGTACGAAAGGAATGTCAGCATGAGTATTCTCCGTTGCCGATTTTGCCGCCTGGTCAGACAACTCGTTCCCTATGATTCCCACATGGCCTGGGACCCAACTCAGTATTAGTGGCGTAGTGGCGAGACAGAAGGCGATGAATGATGTTTTGAATAGATTCCGTCAGGTAGTCTGAGGAAGAACGGGAGAGAGCTTGTAACGAGCTAAGAGAATCGGAACAGATAACTACTTGGCGTAAGGTCGTTGACTCGATGTATTTTAGGGCTTCAAGAATTGCATACATTTCAGCAGTGAAGGTACTGCACTGAGAATGTGGCCGATATGATTTGTGACCCTTATACAATAAAATCTACAAGCCACCGCGTCATTGCACGATGAGCCGTCTGTATATAAGAATACATGATCTGGCTGCCCTCATTTCCCCTCATTTCCTGAAAATGTTTCTGGTAAGCAAGAGTACTAGTCGTTTGTTTAGGCAGGTTGGATAGTCTGAGGTCAATATTCGGGCGGAGGAGTTTCCATGGAGGAATGGGGTGACTTGGGGGTTTCACAGGTGTCGGAAGATCAACATTAAGGTCCCGCGGAAGATTTTCCAATCGAATACCTGGAGGCTGAGGCAGCGATGTTCGAAGAATATGTGATGTTTCATATTCAGGATGGATAATTATTTGGCGGCAAGGATGATTAGAGAGTCCTGATACTTTAGCTCCGTAAGATGCTAATAAAATATCCCGCCTTCGTTTTAAGGAAGGCTCGCCAGCCTCGGCTAGAGGCACTCAATTCGGCTGGTGCGGTATGCGCCTGTTGCTAGAACGATACCCGCATGGTGTATACTATTGATGGGTCGCAGAGTGGAGGGAGCTGCTGAGCCATATACTTCACTACCGTAGTCCAAAACTGAGCGGATGAGTGATCTATACAGCCGCAATAGGGTAGTGCGGTCGGTACCCCATCATGTACCATTCAGCATTCGGAGAAGATTAAGGGAGAGACACATCTGGTTTGTAGTCCACGGATGTGAGCGCGACAGGTGAGAGACTTTTCAAATGTAAGCCCCAGGAACCTGGCAGATTCAGCGAATGGAAGCGGGTTTCCTCCCAAGTGAAGAACTGGATTACTATGCAAATGGTATATTCTACAGAAGTGCAAACCGATACATTTAGTAGAAGAGAATTTAAAGCCTGTTGACGTACTCCATTCGTGGAGCTTGTTGAGTACCATTTGGAGTTGCCTCTGGATCACACTGATGTGCTGCTGGAGGAACAGAAGATGGCAAAGTCATCCACAAATAACGATGTCTTAACAGGTTCTCGTACAGTCAACGCTATACCATTGATGGCGATGGCAGAGTGACACTCAGAACTGATCCTTGGGGGATACCATTTTCAAGGGGGTGACTACGCGAAATTCTATCACCCACAACGAACACTGAAAGATCTATTCGAAAGGAAGTTTTGGAGGAATAGCGGAAGCTTCCCCCTAAATCCCCAAAAGTGCAAGGTTTTAAGAATGCCGTACCTCCAGGTGGTGTCGTAGGCCTTTTCTATATCAAATAATATGGCCCCTAGATGTCTCATGACGAACGATGTAGAGATGGCTGTTGCCAGCGAAACGAGGTGGTCAAAGGTAGAACGGTTTCGTCTAAACCCGCTTTGGTTTGGCGTCAACAGATTTTTATGCTCCAAGGTCCAGGCTAGACGCTGATTCACCATGCGTTCCAGCACTTTGCATACACAGCTTGAGCATCCAAGTTCCACCACGGGACGAAGGGGTGTCGCAATTACCGGTCGACTTGGGGATTGCAGTGCCGAGACGCTTGCAATATAGCAGTGTTAAAATGAGCTGCCATATCCTCCACACTAACAAATTCATCCTCTGAAAGATTCACATTCGCTTGGAATGTCGGCCAGTCAGCGCAAAGGACACACCATTGAGGGGGGCGCGCTAAACCACGCGCAAGTCTATCAATGTGGACGATAATGGGGTAGTTGTCGCTACCGTACAGGTCGTCTAGGATGCACCATTGCAGGTCGGTTGAAAGAGAAGGGCTGCAAAGAACTAAATTAATACAAGTGCTCAAGTTTGTGGCGACGGCAAAATGAGTTGCTTTCACCAGAGTTCAGAATAACCAAATCCGCTGTGTCTATTACTGATTCAAAGATACTGCCTCTCGGACACGTGCGGGAAGAGCCCCAGAGAGGACTGTGGGGATTCACATCGCCGACTATCATAAATGGAGAAGGCAGTTGATTGATCAACCCCAAGAGTTCGTCTGCTGATATAGTCAGACCTGGAGGGATATAGATGTTGCACACAGTAAGTGTGAGGGATGGGAGGTGCACCTGCACACATACTGTTTGAAAGTCAGTCTGAAGAGGTACCTCTGTAGATAGCAGCGAATCATGCACCAGTGAGGCAACTCCGCCATGAGCGCGGAGACCATCATCCACATCGAACCTGTACGAAGAAAATCCGCGAAAAGATAGAGAGCGAAGTGGGGTAAGGTGAGTCTCTTGAAGACAAATCACCAGAGGATTGTGACGGGACAACAACAGTTTAAGGTCGTCCCTTCGCGAGGAGAAACCGTTTGCGTTCCATGACATTAGAGCCATGGTAGAATTAACTTTCTTTTTTCTTCCGACATTGGGAGCCGGATGCACGAGACTCCTCCGCAACGGGAACCTCCCCCAAAACAGAGAACTCCTGAGCATTGCCAGGGGGGCTGGATGCTCGCTCAGAGCTAGTTTCGGAAGTTGTAGTCGGTCGCGACTTCGAAGGTTCTTTTATGTTGGGGTTTGGTGTCCGTCTGACATCAACTTCCGTCGATACAGTTTTTGTTGTCGATTTCGTGGACTGTGCTGATTGGACTTTTTTGTCAACCTTATATTTTGTGGAGATTATTATTCTCCCACCCTCAAGGGGAGATGTATTCCCAGGGAGGTCTACTGGTGACACTTGGCAACCAAAACTCGCTACTTGCGGGGCAACGCGTTCTGTTTGGCAGCCCGCTGCTACCCTCGGAGATTTCGCTTTCACAGTGGCAGAAAACGAGCGCGAGAGGTCAATTGGGTTTCTCGCATGGAACCGACGTTTAGCTTCAGGGAAAGACACTTTTTCCACGACTCTTATCTTTTGGATATCTCGCTCTCGCAAAAAGGTGGGGCATTGATTATACTTTGCCGGGTGGTCACCTTCACAGTTTACGCAATGGGGTGTAGTGGTGCAAGGTCCAGGTTCGTGAGTTGGTTACCACACCGCACACTGGGGTGCCATGCACCGCTGTTGTGTATGGCCGAATCGCTGGCACTTGAAGCACCGCAAAGGATTGGGCACATATGGCCGCACGCGGAGGTTATAAAACCGCACGAGATATTCCTGGGTAAAGTAGGGAGGTTGAATGTTAGGATAAGAGTGGAAGTGGGGATTTCTCGCCATGCTCCCTCCTCTTAATTCTATAAACATCGCTCAGGACTCTTGAAGAAGGCAACCAGATCCTCTTCGCTCTCTGTTGAGAAGTCGACATGATTGACCACTCCCTTACAAAGATTGAGTGTTGGGTGAGTGGTCACCTCCACCTGGAGGCCGGCAATCTGCTTCGTCTTGGTAATTTTTTCGATCTGATCATCCGTTCGCGCTTCAAAAAGAATGGTGCCATTCCTTTGTCTCACTACGGCTTGCAATTTTTCATATTTTTCCTCAATTGCTCGCGCCAAAGCACAGCACTAACCATTTTAAATGACTTTCCTTTCTCAGCGCATGCCATGAGGAATCTAGGTTTCTTAGGTCTATCTTCATATTTCAAGAAAAAACTATTTAAGTCAATGTTTCTTTCCGGACATCTCCTCTTCCTTGCGGAAGAGGGCGGGGGAGAGGGTTTAGTATCCATAAAGATGGATCAGGTTCATCCTCGTGGTCCCCACCCACCACGGAGCCCGGGACACTCCACGGGACACTCCATCGGAGTGCCAGGGTTGCCACGAGGATGTAGTTGGGGAATAACACAGCGCTGCACCACCGTGTATCCCCCCGCTCACCTGGAGTTCAGTACAAGACCTACTCCAAGCCGATTGATCGGGAGTGGGTTAGCTCCCGACCATCCGTCTAGAAGAGTCCGAGGCCAAAGCAAGCGTACCTACAGGGAATGTTCCCAAAAATACGTACACAACGTATCCCTCAATGCAAGCAGAACGTAGCATAAGGTGAGTGTTTGGGAAACAAAAGACCCCTCAACCGCCAGGATACACATTCACTCTGACACGGGTCGCCATGCACGGCAAACACATAGGTGGGCGTTCAGCATACAGAGGGGGGCCAGTGAAATAGAAGAGGAAGAAGAAAGAAAAGGATGTTACAAAAGAATAAGAATGAACAATGGGGTAGAAGAAAAATGACTGGCGAAAGAAAGGAGTACTTGAGAGCCCTCTCTACATCCCCCCGTCAGGACGTGGACCAACCCACCTCGACGGGTCGTCTTAGCACTTGTGTAATCACCAGCACAGAGAAGCGTATATCATATGATATACTTTTTTTTGTTAATATTGAGATGAAGACAGAGAGAAAGTAACAAAACAGAGACACACAAGAGACACACAGGAGAGTCTCAGGCACGGAAAACACAGAGCCACAGACAGGCATAGACACAGAGACAAACAGACACAGAGATATAGAAGAAGACAGAAATAGAAGCAGACACAGAGAGATAGAAGCAGACACATGAGAGAGAGAGATAGAAGCAGACAGAGAGATAGAAGCAGACAGAGAGAAAGAAGCCGACAGAGAGAGAGAAAGAAGCAGACAGAGAGAGATAGAAGCAGACAGAGAGAGATAGAAGCAGACAGAGAGAGAGAATGAAGCAGACAGAGAGAGAAAGAAGCAGACAGAGAGAGAGAAAGAAGCAGACAGAGAGAGAGAAAGAAGCAGACAGAGAGAGAGAAAGAAGCAGACAGAGAGAGAGAAAAGAAGCAGGACAGAGAGAGAGAAAGAAGCAGACAGAGAGAGAGAAAGAAGCAGACAGAGAGAGAGAAAGAAGCAGACAGAGAGAGAGAAAGAAGCAGACAGAGAGAGAGAAAGAAGAGACAGAGAGAGATAGACGCAGACAGAGAGAGATAGACGCAGACAGAGAGAGATAGACGCAGACAGAGAGAGATAGACGCAGACAGAGAGAGATAGACGCAGACAGAGAGAGATAGACGCAGACACCGAGAGATAGACGCAGCACAGAGAGATTAGAAGCAGACACAGAGAGAGAGACTAGAAGCAGCACACAGAGAGAGAAGATAGAATCAGACACAGAGAGAGAGAGGATAGAAGCAGACACATGAGAGAGAGAGATAAGAAGGCAGAACACAGAGAGAGATGATAGAAGCAGACACAGAGAGAGAGAGATAGAAGCAGACACAGAGAGAGAGAGAGATAGAAAGCAGACAGAGAGAGAGATAGAAGCAGACAGAGAGAGAGATAGAAGCAGACAGAGAGAGAGATAGAAGCAGACAGAGAGAGAGATAGAAGCAGACAGAGAGAGATAGAAGCGACAGAGAGAGATAGAAGCAGACAGAGAGAGAGATAGAAGCAGACAGAGAGAGAGATAGAAGCAGACAGAGAGAGATAGATGCAGACAGAGAGATAGAAGCAGACAGAGAGAGAGATAGAAGCAGACAGAGAGAGAAAGAAGCAGACAGAGAGAAGAGAAAGAAGCAGAGAGAGAGATGCAGACAGAGAGAGATAGATGCAGACAGAGAGAGATAGATGCAGACAGAGAGAGATAGATGCAGACAGAGAGAGATAGATGCAGACAGAGAGAGATAGATGCAGACAGAGAGAGATAGAAGCAGACAGAGAGAGATAGAAGCAGACAGAGAGAGATAGAAGCAGACAGAAGAGAGATAGAAGCAGACAGAGAGAGATAGAAGCAGACAGAGAGAGATAGAAGCAGACAGAGAGAGAGAATGAAGCAGACAGAGAGAGAGAAAAGAAGCAGACAGAGAGAGAGAAAGAAGCAGACAGAGAGAGAGAGAAAGAAGCAGACAGAGAGAGAGAAAGAAGCAGACAGAGAGAGAGAAAGAAGCAGACAGAGAGAGAGAAAGAAGCAGACAGAGAGAGAGAAAGAAGCAGACAGAGAGAGAGAAAGAAGCAGACAGAGAGAGATAGACCGCAGACAGAGAGAGATAGACGCAGACAGAGAGAGATAGACGCAGACAGAGAGAGATAGACGCAGACAGAGAGAGATAGACGCAGACAGAGAGAGATAGACGCAGACAGAGAGAGATAGACGCAGACAGAGAGAGATAGAAGCAGACAGAGAGAGATAGAAGCAGACACAGAGAGAGAGAGATAGAAGCAGACACAGAGAGAGGAGAGATAGAAGCAGACACAGAGAGAGATAGAAGCAGACACAGAGAGAGAGATAGAAGGCAGACACAGAGAGAGAGATAGAAGCAGACACAGAGAGAGAGAGATAGAAGCAGACACGAGAGAGAGAGAGATAGAAAGCAGACAGAGAGAGAGATAGAAGCAGACAGAGAGAGAGAGATAGAAGCAGACAGAGAGAGAGATAGAAGCAGACAGAGAGAGAGATAGAAGCAGACAGAGAGAGAGATAGAAGCAGACAGAGAGAGATAGAAGCAGACAGAGAGAGAGATAGAAGCAGACAGAGAGAGAGATAGAAGCAGACAGAGAGAGATAGAAGCAGACGAGAGATAGAAGCAGACAGAGAGAGATAGAAGCAGACAGAGAGAGAAAGAAGCAGACAGAGAGAGAGAGAAAGAAGCAGAGAGAGAGAGATGCAGACAGAGAGAGATAGATGCAGACAGAGAGAGATAGATGCAGACAGAGAGAGATAGATGCAGACAGAGAGAGATAGATGCAGACAGAGAGAGATAGATGCAGACAGAGAGAGATAGATGCAGACAGAGAGAGATAGATGCAGACAGAGAGAGATAGATGCAGACAGAGAGAGATAGAAGGCAGACAGAGAGACATAGAAGCAGACAGAGAGAGATAGAAGCAGACAGAGAGAGATAGAAGCAGACAGAGAGAGATAGAAGCAGACAGAGAGAGATAGAAGCAGACAGAGAGAGATAGAAGCAGACAGAGAGAGATAGAAGCAGACAGAGAGAGATAGAAGCAGACAGAGAGAGATAGAAGCAGACAGAGAGAGATAGAAGCAGACAGATGAGAGATAGAAGCAGACAGAGAGAGATAGAAGCAACAGAGAGAGATAGAAGCAGACGGAGAGAGATAGAAGCAGACAGAGAGAGATAGAAGCAGACAGAGAGAGATAGAAGCAGACAGAGAGAGATAGAAGCAGACAGAGAGAGATAGAAGCAGACAGAGAGAGGCAGAGAGAGAAGCAAACAGAGGCAGAGAGAGAAGCATACAGAGAAGCAGAGAGAGCAGACCGGGACAGAAGCAGACCGCGAGAGAGACACGTTACAGACCGACAGAGACAGATAGTGACAGACAGAGATCTAAGACGAAAGTAACACGGGATTCCTCGTGAGTGAACAAAGCCTATCGGCATCAATGAAAAAAAATGTTGACTAGTAACGTCATTTGGATTCTTTCATTATTCATTTAGATTTTTAACACAGCCTCTGGTTCCCCAGAAAGACTAAACACAACCGTGCCTCCGTATTATACAGGCTTCCTTATAACGTGATCGAGAAACGTTGCCAGGAGGGAAAAAGGCAAAATAATTATGTAAAGGACAGAAAAAGAAAAAATAGCAAAAATATGCATCAGAAGATAACGTAGGCAAAAAAAGGCAAAATGAAAATCTACTCAATCCCAGAAGTACAATTAAGTAATTTATGTAGTTAAAAGTTATAAATTAATAGTAACAATAAGATAAAGTCCTATTGCCGACCTTCCGGGTCTGTTTATTAGCAAATGAATAAAATATGCTGCAAAGAATGAAATTATAACTTTAATGATCCAATTAATAAATACAATTGATGTTATATTAAAATATTTACATAGTTGCTAGATGACTTGGGAGTCTCTTTCCCAAAAGTATAATAATCTCCAAAATTATGTCTTCTCCCTCATACTCGCTTACAGTTTTTACTGTTGTTTGACGAAAAATAAATCTAATCAAATCATATTAAAAAAGAAAAAGACACGAAAATATTTAGAGAAATAAAATGTTTTATTATATCAGCTTGCCTGGCCCTTTTCGAAAAATTCACCAACCACCCCCTGCGTACTTATACAGTGTCCGGGGCGGAAACGTCGTAACTTCGAAAATAAGCTCTAAAGACAATTCTAAGCATAGTTTGTCTAATAAACTACGTGGATATTCCGAATTGTTGGGCCGCAATGAGCACTCAAAATTTGGTTTGAAAAAATGATTTCTAGGCAAAAAATTGCATTATGGAAGTATAGAAACACTCCAAAAACATATAAATTATTCATTATTTACAAAAGAAATGAATATATTTGCTCACACAGAAAAATTAAGCGAGAAATAAAAAAGCAGTCGAATTGTGTAAATTGGGTGCTTTTTTATTTCTCGCCTAATTTTCTTTCTGAGCAAATATATTCCTTCCTTTTGTAAATGATAAACTACTTATATAATTCTGGAGTGTTTCTATGCTTCTCTAGTGCAAATTTTTGCCTAGAAATCAATTTTTCAAACCAACTTTTGAGTGCTTATTGCGGCTTAACCATTCGGAATATCCACGTAGTTTAGACAAAATATGTTTAGAATTGTCTTAAGAGCTTATTTTCGAAGTTTCGACGTTTCCTCCCCGGACACCATGTATAGGCTGATTTACACGCTGCCAATACTGGTGAGCCAGTTACGGGTTAGTCAGCTCTTGGACAGCGCTAGCGCTCTGTGCGACTGCCAATTGTTTACACAGTTCTAGTAATGGCATGCAAGATGTGATCTTTTTCTCGCTTCTCTTAGCTTATGTAATCTCTTTGCGACGTGCTGCTGATAGTATTCGGCAGTCAAACAACAGTGTGCAAAGCAAATGTTCCGTAAATATTTTATCCTATTCACTTAATGTGCCTAGGAGAAGTTATCTATCCCCATTTTATTTGCAATTGCCAGAAATGCGACATTTCTAGCCTCGAGGCTCTGCTAAAAAATTTCACACAAATGTTTCTTTACTGTATATAACCAGTCAAACATCAGTTTGTTCTTCCTTTATTCAAAAAGACTTCTGCTTCCCGATTTTTATTTTTATTAATAATAATAATATAATCCTCATCTTACGTTGATCACCGTGCAAGTGTAAAGCAGTGTACACACGTGGCGGGAGCCGGGGGATCGCCGTGGTGGGGGAGAGCGTGAGCCAGTCAGTAAACCAAATATTCTTGTTCAGCTGGCAACGCCAGTGAATGTGTGGAGAAAATGAGGAAAAGGCAGTTTTGCAATATTAGTAAAGTTCATAACTTCGAGTCGGGCACGAAACTTGCTTAACTTCAGTGGGATGTTTCTCCAGAGGCGTATCTACGGTATGGCAGACATGGCACGTGCCATAGGCGCCACTCACAAGGGGCGTTATTTAGAGTATACCCGCCACATCAAATAACAACTACCCTAATTTGAAGTATCCTAACAGGGGCGCAAATTCTACGTTTGTCATGGGCGCCTGAAAACCTTGATACGCCTCTGTGTTTCTCCACCGCTCTAATACTTCACAGCATACATGACTTTCCCATGGGGATGGATGACCTTAAATTGACATGAGTCACACAGTTTCCATATTTATTGAAGCCTCCAGCACTTTCTGAAATATGGATTGTAGTATATCGCTGGGCAAGCACCCTTCGAAGGTAGCCTAGGGCCCCACTGGCAAAATTAAAGCAGCAAGTCTTTCGTCCCAGCGAAGGGTACAGCATTTGCTAACCCACACATAGTATCAACGTGAACCCACCACTCCTCTGCCAAGTGAATTTTTTAGTCAATCTTCAAGTTCCATTGTACAAACATCAATCTATTGCAGTGTTGCCCTGTAGTACGAAGATAATACGAGTGCTCATGAAGCGAAATTCTGAAAGAGATCGTAGAATGAAATCTTACGTGTGGCATTTGTGGTAATGGCGGTAGTGATACAGTTGTGTTGCGTCGTAGTGTTTTTACTTCGAATAGTAAACTTCCTGCATTATGCATTGCTTTAATAGTTTCACTTTTCTCTTTAATCATCTTCTGTTTCAATGCTAATGCCTCTTGTACGTTTGTAAGATGTTGCTGCAATTTATTAAATTATTCTGTCGATGCCATGCCGGTTTTACCTCCAAAATCCAGTGGCGTAGCGTCAGGGGACGCTGAGATGCTGAGCATCCCCGTATATAAGAACCTTAAATACTGTATTGATAATCTTACAAGTGGTCTGTTGAGCGAAACACGTTTTGTATTAATTTAAAATTGATTTCCTATGATTGAATTCGGCGGGCTGTTGAAGCTGGCCTCTGATTGCTTGAAAGCTAAAATACTTCAGCGTCTGCCGCCAGATTGCGACGAGCAATGACGCATGCGCAGATGGCGAGGTGCCCCTCTCCCCTCTTCACCCCTGGCCCAGAGAAACCCGACTGCTTTACGCTAGCGTCTACTGCGGAAAGAAGCTCGTTTGTGCACGAGAGCGCAGCACACTTCAGGCGTTCAGTAAATTATCTTTCTCTCTCTCACTCGGGAGTCCCCGCTTGGTCATGGGTACAAACTGTAGAAATAGTGCCTGACTACTATTTCTTAATTAATATCCAAGAAATTGTATTATCTCTTAAATAGATTACATATTATTTAAGTCTGCAATGTATAAATTAACAAATGGTCTTATTGCCATTCGCGTATAAGAATTAAAGCTGAGCCATTGTATAATTTGCTTTCAAGACATCGGCAGCCCTGACTGCTGTGAGGATTTTGTGGGAAGCGCCTACACCGTCGTAAGCAATCGAGATCGCGGAAGTAGTCCCAGAGTATCTGCCTAGTGTTGCGTTCGCCTGTTAGACGAAGTAGTTGATAGTGACATTTTGTGTGTTATTGTTGAGCATCCCCAAACGTGTGAGTCACGCTACGCCACTGCCAAAATCACGTTGTGACTTGTTTCCGATGATCAGACACACTACGCACACTACATCAAACAGTTCGTAACTGCTACTTTCGAAATCTTATTCCTCGATTAATACTTTTACCTCGTCGCTATTGTGTGAGATCTTAATATAATAAAACAAACCAATTTCACATTGATCACTTATTCACAACATACGTCGACGTACAGAAAATGACATATAATTAGGCACTACTGCTTCGTTGACATTATCATGTTGGCCAACTTATTCATGCCAACCTCCAAACACAGTAGGTCTAACTATTGCGTTCTGCGATGTACCGAATGAATGTCCATGTCGCCTAAAGATAATATACGGAACACGTATATTATACGTAAGCTCTCCCCTTTACAAATAATTTGATTTAGGAATAAAATATATTAAAGTTGTTAGCATTTGAAAAAAGAAATGTTCAGTCCCGTTTGGTATAAACTATTTGCTTCGACAAACTAGCTAGAGACGATTTTTTCCTTGGTTTTCAAATGTCATACGGCCTTTCCACACGTGTCTTCAGAAACTCGTTGATAAATATACCACTTTATAATTTAAAAGTCTCCCTGATACTCTGTAGAGTTGTCCCCAGTGCGTGAGTATGAAGTGCTCACGTCACCGCCAGCCCTGTGCAATGGAATTTAAATGCCTTATTTCACGGAATAATTGTGGTATGAGAAAAAAATAATTATTCTAGAAATCTAATAAAATTAATTAAATAGAGAATCTCAATGATTTCCTTTTATTTCACTAGGGCCCTACAGGACTACAAGGTCAAAAAGGTAGTGATGGGCCACAAGGATTGCCTGGCTTGGAGGGTCCTCCAGGTCCAAAAGGTTCCCAAGGTGTGGCTGGGATGAAAGGAGAAGTTGGTCCTCCAGGTCCACCTGGACCACCAGGTCCTCCTGGAGAAATGCCTCTGCTACCCCCAGAATTGCTTTTCCAACGAGATCCAAGGGAACCGAATCGAAGAAAAAGATCAGCAAACGTGAAGTAAGTGAACAATATAATTACGGTTCAGTAGAAAATAATTTAAAACTTAAGAAGCTTAATGTAAAATTATCATCTTCCAAAACAGTATGTAATATTACAATTTTTTCAGGGATGACATTGTTGATGATACCTCCGTGGAGGGAAAGAAGAAAAAGACTGAGACCAAAGAAGATCTGAGCAGCAAATTCCTGGATATGTACAGTTCCATATATACCATGCGACAAGATCTAGACCGCATAAGAAAACCAGTAGGAACCCGTGAAAATCCTGTACGCACATGTAAAGATCTATTTTATGGGCATCCACAATTTAAAGATGGTAAATGAATTAATAATACATACACATAAACAAACATTTAATTAAAAAATGGTGTAACAAATATAATAGGCAAGTGTCATTTAAAAGTTTGAAAATAGAAAATAACAAAACAAGTGTATAAAGATGGGTATAATTGCATGAATATATTGCATATATTCAAGAAAACGAGCGATGATTGGAGCAAGTTTTCTTATATACTACAACTGTACCCCTTTATGCACATGTTGCGTTCAATATTTTTTCATTTCCACTTAAGAATGATTTAAATTTTGGGAAATACAAGGATATTTTTACCATTTGAGGTATACGTTCGATGACGTTATATTGCTTTTGAAAAATATATTTTAGTAAGCCTTGCAATGTTTGTTTGCTAGAAATATTTGCAAATGGAAGGTACTGAATATATTGCAAATAAAATATTAGAAGAAACTGACAAAGTCATGAAAACATTACTTCCCACGAAAAGTAAAGACAGGTATGAGAGAATACATGTACAGATAAGTATTAGGAAGTAAAAACAACTATTGACTTGTGACACAGATTTACTATAGTGTACGTTTTAGAATGAATAAACAAACTAATGTGTACATTTTGTACATTTATAATCCTAAGACCAAATGTTTATAAAGTACAACATTCAATTTATTCACGTGAAATATTTTATATTGTTCCATTAGTCAGCTAGATTAACCTTTACTTCACCAATTTAGTTTTATTCATTCGTTGTTTGTACACAGTTGTTGTAGGTATGTAAACTGTGATAGGCATTTTTGTTCATGTTTCATGGCCGACTGGAAATATCTTGGCTATGCCTATGTTATAGTTTTTTAATTAAAAGATTTGGCTCCTTTTCTGAATTCTGATTGGTAGGTGTGGAGTTTTAAATGCACGGTGGGATTTTAATTGCATGCATGCTATTAACATAGAGCTAATAGACTTATTTTTTTATGGAATTAATAAGCATATTTAGTTTACTAAACGAAAAAATTATTTGTAGGATGGTACTGGATAGACCCCAACTTAGGCATGCCAGACGATGCTGTTTATGTATTCTGTAACATGACTGGTAGTGGAGAAACATGTGTATTTCCTGATATACATTCAAGTCAAATGCCAAATATTCAATGGCGGAAAGATGGCAATAAAAATGACTGGTATTCTAACTTGAGAGGTGGCTTTAGAGTGAGTACATTAAAAATATTCTTAAAGCATTATAATCACATAGTGTACATTTTCTTTCTGTTTTATATAATCACCTGAACTATTTTTCTCCCAATTTTAGATAACGTATGAAACAGTAGGTGTAGTTCAAATGACTTTTCTTCGGTTACTGAGTCAAGACGCATACCAAAATTTCACATACACATGTATAAATTCAGCTGCCTGGTTTAATCTCAAGACACAAACTTACGAAATGGCAATAAAACTTCTTGGTGAAAATGAAGCAGAATTCAGTATGGATGGAATCAAGCCAAATGTAATCATCGATGGGTGCAAAGTGAGTATCTGTATGAATAATTTAATTGGAATTATCCACTCTTACAAGCAAAGAAATTCTAATGAGATATTATTGATTGCAGAATCGAAAAAGTAAAAGTGAAACAGTTTTTGAAGTGAGGACAAAGAAGCTTGGAAATGTTCCAATTGTGGACTTTTTCCCAGTAGATTATGGCTTACCACATCAAGCATTTGGTTTTGAAGTAGGTCCTGTATGCTTCAAATGAAACAATGTGTAATGTAAGATTATGCAAAAAAATGTAATGGATTTCAACTGGGAATCCATACATCAACCAACAGAACCATTCCTGTTTAAATGACATTTCAACAAATTCTGTATTCACATACACTGTGAAACACGAACAAGTTTTATTTTGTCAAACTTAACTTGTTTTCGTTTTCTTTATATTATGTGAAAAAAAATCACTAATATTATTTTCGTTTCTAAAAATTGAAAAATGCCCTCGTTTGTAGTCTCCATTGGTTTTAACCAAAGAAAGTAAATTTAATACGATTATACATTTTACTTTGATATTACATTATTTCAAATGTTGAACTCACAATTTAAGGGAAAGTAGAAAACGAACGCGGTACGCTGTTAGAGAAGTCTCCTTAAACCTCCCTTGTCTCAAGCCCTCTTTCAAATTACGCTGCGCACTCAGAAAGAAATGAACACCGATAAGCGACTTTCACGTGTCGCAAGGTTTGGAAAAGCCCTCAAGGAACGGCACAAAACTAAGTTGGCTTTATGCCCCCTTCTCGCGACCCAAATTTTTTGCGCACAGAACACGGTCCCTTTCTTCCTAGACTTCCACTCGAAACGAACCCACAACTTCTTTCGCTTGGCCTACCTCATCGGACAGACATGCAAATTC
This sequence comes from Acheta domesticus, assembly GCA_031308135.1. Lineage (NCBI taxonomy): Eukaryota > Metazoa > Arthropoda > Insecta > Orthoptera > Gryllidae > Acheta > Acheta domesticus. Next base: position 140,604,465 of record JAHLJT010000631.1, read on the forward strand.
TGCAGCAATCAGACCATGTTCTTGCGCCTACTCAATTACAGCCAAATACACCTTTAGGCGCAACGCTAAAAAACATTTATTCTCACCGTCGTAGCACAAATACTCGACAACTCAAAAACACAAATCACAAAGTCGCAAGAGCGCAAGAAACGTAACTGTAAGATAGCAACCTCTGTACACAAGATCACACTACCATCGCAGCAATACTTGATAATGGAGCTCCGACAAGATACTACGTTAAAATTACCTCCCCTATCTTATAACGTCACGTTCGTGACTAATTACGAACCATTAAAATTATTTCAGAACCTTAATGTAATTTGTACAATTTAGATCGCCCACGCCTTCGGCATGGGCGGTTTCGCCGGCGAGGCTGCCCACACTTTGCTTATTATAAGTTTGTACTAAGTTACGTACATTGCTCATTACCCATCCCCACCGAAAAATTCCCCTCGTAAACCCCTATTCAGCCCTCGTTCCTTCCATCGTGGATTTCCCATTCGCCGGAGCGGCGCGAAGTGCCAGTTTAAACGACTTCCTACAGTTGTATCGTGTTCTATACTTTAGCCAAAGTTTATTCTGTAACAATAAGTTACTGAACAGTATTCAACTTATTTTCTTTAAAATTAGATTGAGAAAAGGCACCCAACAATGATTCTCTGTCATCAATCTGTCACAAACATGGAGTTACTTTGAGACTACTGTTATATTTTCAGTATTTTAAAAGTTGCTTTGCTTGTGTACCATGAAGAACTGAGATTTTGAACTCACAAAGAGAGAAAAGTTTTGCAGGAATGGTAAGGACCTACATAGACAAATGTCTTCTAGATTTAGACATTAAAGAAATAAGTAAATTCATTCATAGAATAAAGAATATGATCAACATACTTTTTCTCTCAAGCTTACAACTATTTGTGAATATACTGTTTTGTGGTTTCCAACTAATGATAAAAAACATATTGACATTTTGAGATGAATACGATCAAATTCTTCAAAACAGCCAAATGTTAATTTACTTTAGCCAAACACAGGTGGAATGTAACAGTTTAAACATCATTTTTATGTATTTGGAAATTTCAATTAAATAATTTCCATTAAACCATTGTTGGAGTCAAAAATTCATAGTAAGGAATTCAAAAAAGAAAAATCTGTATAGAAGTTACAAATTAAGGTCTGATAAACAATGTCACAAGTCCTAGTTCACTGCCATTTTTATAACTTTTAAAATCACTGATGTAATTAGTTACATAGTGCATAATATTTTAGATCAAATCTAAATGTTCTCCTCTGATGTATTTTTTTGTACAAATTTTTATAAAGAATCATGACTTTTTTTTATGTTATTCCCTACCCGTCCTACCTGTTCACTCGATTCAAGTTCATACGAAGAACCAAATTTACCGCGCATTAAATCATTCTGCATTCTGCGTGCGCCAAGCACAAGTAATAGAATAATCTTCCACATACTTGTTTCAGTTTTTCTCATTTATTAAAAATGTAACGAAACCTACTATTCATATTCTCAAATCCATGGGGCTCGATCTCTCCCTTATTCACACGGGCAAGCATACCATGCGCTGCGCTCGTGAGCTCGCTTTCCTAGACGGAACGCTCTGAAGACCGCACGTCCGAAGTCAAGGTAGTAAATGGCACCAAACGTGTTGCTTTTGGTTTCAAATGCAAAATCCGTCACAAGATATTTGTCAGAAGCAATGGGATCCGAGGACGGTAGGAAAAAGAGGTAAGAAAAGATTTGAATTCGTGAAATTTACAATTCAGTCTGATGATTTGGAGAAAGCAAATCCAAGATGAATTTTTTGGGATGTTTCAGAATATTTAGTGGTGCAAAGCGATATCTTAACGTAATTAAACAGGATAAACTCGCGGGAAGAGCCGTGAAGGACAACCATGATTCAGAAGAAGACAGCGATATTGAAACCACTCTCTCCAACACCCAAATTGGTATCCAGTGCCAGCGTGCCCACATGACCCTCAACACACTCTGGACACACTCTACACCAGACATATTGTCGTATGTTGCATTTAAAAAGTTGCGCTTTTATAACTTTTCGCAGAAAAAAAGTATCATTAAAAAGTGTCAACGTCCGTATCGAAGTAGTACATCTGAGAGTGCTCCCAATAGAAAAAAGGTCGCCCATAATGGTGGTATGGTGGTATTCTGTCAAACTAAATAAAATTATTATAGCGACATTTACATTACCACGCTCTGTTACGACATTCGAACATTTTATTCTATTTTTAAGTTAATATAGATTTTTTGAGGGTCCCATTACTGGAATAAAAATAGGAAACTTCGTAAGATAATAGCAGATAAACCGGAATAATCAATGTCAGATCTAGTCCGAAAAAAAACGTAGGCTATCCTAATAAAATAGAAATATGGGAACAAATAACTACACTGTTGTCTAAAGAATACATTTTATATAAATGTCTGAACTACTGTAATGCTGAAGTAACCACAAAATTCGAAATTAAACTCACAAAACAAAAATTGTATGGATCGTAGGTAGAAACACTTATGGTTTACATGAGCTTCCTTCAAGAATATTATGATAAAAAAATAACAAATTGAACTTGAAAAATGAAATTTAAGCAAGAAGGAAACCATTAGTGTTTAATTTATATACTATGTGTCTATATTTTTGACCATGTAATAACTTCCTTGGTAACAAAAAAAATTAAAATAAAAAATCTAAGATTTGTGTAGATAATTGATGTCCAGATAATCTAAGCTCTACGTCCTACCTCTCGAGACAAAACTATTGAGGTGGCCCAATGCAAATTTGTAAAATAAAAATTATCTTGTTTAATTAGTGTAAATTGAAAATCCAATTGCAATGTCTTTTTCTTGATACATATAACGTTGAATTATGAAAGTAATGAAAAATATACATTGTTAATCATTAAAAATTTCAAAAAAGGAAACTCACCAATTGGCTAAGAGCTATTAGTTTGTACGAGTATATTTCTAGTTTTGTGCACTTAGCTTACTGAGAAACAGACTCCACCTGACAATATTTATTTACATTAATGCAAATCAGTGAAGTGCATTAATTGAAATATGTTGTAATGCTATACATATTTCTGAAGTAATTTTTGGAAATATTTCAAAAAACTCTACATTTCATTTGGGAACTCTACATTTCAGAAAGTGATTTCAACTTAAGAAATTCACACAAAACATTCACACATTATGAACAGATAAGTTAATCACAATCATTTCACAAAATGTGCTTGCACAAGCCATTAAAATATGCCATGTACGTTTTCAATCATTCAGTACTTTTCGTGTTAAAAATCATATTAGAGTGAGGTGTCTTATTCGGATAAACAAATTACAAATAATTTGGTTACACTATACTGCACTACGATACGAACTACTACTATACAAATAATTTAATGTAAATAATGCACATTTTTTTAGCAAATATATAAAAAAAGGCTTTAATGGGAAGTAATCTTTCTGAATGCCAGCAAACCGATCTACGTTTACAACACAACACTAGTGTCTCTACAACTCTCAATACATGAATATGACCCAGCCACATTGACATGCATTTGCACATCAACTGCATTCTTAAGCAAATGATAACACTGCTCTGCAGAAAAACAATGTCTTCAAATTAATGCATCTTCCTAAACAGAGTTTTTGCACTGAGTTTAATAGTTTTTTTTTATCACATCAGGTTTATAAATCAAACTTAACTGAGCATGCCTTCCATCAGTGAATACAAGAACTTCATAATTCGTTTCATCAAAACTGGAAGCAATGTGGACATATGGGAAGTCAATTTCACTACAGAAACTGAATGACACTAAATAAATTGTTTATTTAAATTCCAATTGATGCCAAATCATTTTTGACAAATATGATCGGACTTAAAAGCGAGTTGATTATGTTTATGGACTTATCACAGACTTGGATTTTACCAACTTAGGCGGCTCAGGGTATCAATGTCTCTGCAGTGCCTATGACCGGGATGTCCTAGAGTTTGAGTCCCGAAAGTGGCAAGATTTTCGTCACTAGCTAGATCAATTTCAGTTGCTGTCTGGAGAAGAATTCTAGTGGCCAGCTGCTCTAATCAGTAGTTTTCCATTGTTCCAGTATCCAAACAAATGGGCCACTGATCGCACACAGTCATCCTTCCTTTAATTGTCCTGTCCTCACCCCTTACTTACTCTTACACATACATGCACTACAGTATCACACATGCCAGAATACCAGTTTAGAGCTTAGAGCTTGCCCTGGTTGGTGGAGGATATCTGATTGGGGAAAACCCAGTTAGCCGTGAAGGTCAGCACCAGATCTCACAAACCAGCAGGGGAAGATTACCACCACCTCCCAAAGAAAAAATGCACTGCACTTACAGGACTAATGACCTTGGCAATTGATGCACCTGGTATCACAAATCAATCAATCAATCAATCTTGGATTTTGATATTAATGTCAATGACATGATTGACTAATGTTTGTTTTTTCTCAAAATATGTGCGTTTTTTTAACATTTATATTTTGTGATTCCATTGTGCGTATTGTGACTTGAGAAATTGCTTATAAACTTCAGAAATGCTCTGCAATTTTAATGCCTTGCCCTCACATGTAAACATAAAATAAGTCGTGTAAGTTTTGAAGATTTCACTTTTGACCCAAAAAACAGTAAGAAAGAAAATTTCATCTATTCTGTACTATAAATTATTTAAAATTCAAATACTGTTTTCTCAGTTTGTATGAAATGTTAATTAATTGCCTATTACATAAATAGGTCTAATTAATCCTATTAATTACTTACAATCTAGATTCTCTTCAGAAGTACATAAGATAAGTTTACCATCCACTGAAGAAGAAAAGACTTTGAAACAAATACAGAAAGAAAAAACAAAGAAGAAGAGACAAAAAATTTCTTTGATCGACTCTAAAGAGAGTGATTATTCAAGTACCTCTTCTTTCATAAGAGGCACTTCAACTAAATACAGAAAAACATATTTTAGAGGAACTACAGCATCTTGTGCAACTGTAAGAACTTATGTTTGTAAATTAAGAAAGTAATTCATATTTTTTTTAACGTTAATCATTGTTGTTAATTTTTTTATGTAGATGCAAACTTCAAGGCACTTCTTTGCACCAAAATTTGTATCAACTAAACAAAAGAATAAGACAATCAAAACTAGAGACAAAATTAACAAAATGGGTAAGAATGTGACAGAAATATTAGTTGAAACGGTTGGCTCTGATATAAGTAATGATACAATTTTCAGTTCTCATCATACAACAGCTTGGAAATCCAAGCTAAAGGAAAATAATAAACAAGAACAAGTAAGACCCAATGTTTACAATGAACAAAAACTTCATATGTGCAGAAACTATTAATAACTTTTTTTCAATACAGAAGCAGATATCAACAAATTATTCTAATATAATATTTACACCGGTACCGACATCAACTAAGATAAGAAAGAAACCAATAAAAGAAATAGAGAAACAAAACAAATCAGAGAAAGAGTTGAGGTCAATGTTCCTGAAAAATGATGATTCTGATAAAAATAATGATACTATCTTTAGTTCTCATAAAGTCACTCCAAGTATAACTCAAAATGCAGAACTGAATTACACTAACACAGGACAAATCAAGGTACAATCTTACATTAATAATTGAGCTTTTCAGATTTGCAGAATTATCAGTTACTTTTGTCAATATAGGAACAAATTTCAAAAACCAATTCTGATCACCAAAAATTAAATCCAGTGTTGGAGTTCACTGAAAACAACTATGATCTGGAGAAAGAATCAATAGAACACAACAAACTGCATACAGAGATTCAAAACAGTGATTCTGATCAAAGCGATGATTCAATTTTTCATTTTCGTGGAAGCAATTTAATAACATCACGAAAACCAGATCTGGCAAATACTGATGGATCCCCAAAACATGTAAGAAATAATCCTTAAATTAATCAAAGCTATTAATTATTTTGCATTCATTTCAGATTTTTCCTTAATATGTTGTCTTCACTTATCGTTAGTTATCAAAGCAGATATCAGGTCCCTTACATTAGTATGTTTGTATATATGTACGGAGGAGTAGAAAAAGCAATTCAATTTTTTAAAAAACTGCTAATTTTTCTTTTAATTTAGATGTCTACCATACATACCCCATGGAGTCAGGAAACCGTTCATATAGAACAAGTAAGTTTGAGAAACTTCAAAATTATAAAAATTATTTGGTAAAGTCACTTAAAAGTTTTCTTTTAACTTAGAAATATTTATCAGAAAGCTTTTCAAACTCAGAAACTATTCCTGTGCAGGTAAGTACATTTTTTTTAATAAAGAACCATTATTAATACCATTTCACTAATAAGATTTTTTGTTAACTGAGTCATTAACTTCACATGATTCCAAATGAGGAAAAGGTTTTGGAAAGAGTTCAGGTAAAGCAAAAAGTAAAACTAATTAAAACTTGATTACCCTTAAGTGTCTAATATTTATAAGTTCTCCCCAGTAATTAATTTTTTGTTCTCTTAGATGAAATTTGTCGATGACGAGAAGCACATCATTTGCAGAAATTTAAGGTACAGAAAGTAAATGATAGGTAATAATTTAAAACACTTTGTAGTTGCAATGAAACAAATGAAACAATATATGAAAATTTCATTTCAGTGAAGATTACAGCAGCTTTAAACCACCTAAACTTGGGTAAATATTTAAATACATAAAATGTTACTTTATGATGAACATAGAAAGTGAAATTAATTTATGTCTTTATTTCCATCCCAGATTTCCTAATCCAGTAAATGAGAATTACTGTTGGATGAATGCCTCTCTACAGATAATTCTTCGAATGAAATTCCTAGTGGTTGATATAATTAAATGTTACTCTCATGCAGAAAATTCTATATTAAGTGCTTTCTTAAATCTTATTAAATGTTACATGATGAGCTCAACAAAGGATCTGAGCATCAGCTTGAGGTATATGATAATTTAGATAATATAATTTTACATTTTCTAAAGAGAGATAAGGAGATGCACAGCATTATTTTTCAAAAGGGACAATTTTACCAACACCCTCTCCAGTTGAGCTACAATGTAATCTATGATTAATTTGGATGAGGAAATCCAGAGAATGATATTCAAAAGCTAAGAAATTGATTGTTACACAGGAGTTGAAAGAAAACACTTTTTAACTAAATTTAACAATTTCAGATAACTTAGTGTTCAATTAATGTTTAAATTAGTTGAGTTAAATGCAATTCAACTTGATCCAATATACTTGCCTCCAGCATCCAAAAAACATACAAATGATTATCTCCACCAATTAAGATCATTCTAATGGCTGAAATGTTTAAAAAAATGGACAAAATCTTTAAAATTCAATTCCAAAAATACATCATCATTGATTTTCATTTTTCTTAGCTAAAAATACCTCTGTAACATATATGATATATAAGAATATGATCACATATATGTGATATATAAGAATACATTTGGAAAAGGACTCATGCGAGAACTCAGTTTTAATTGTGTCTAATATATACTATAGTTATTTTGAATTCTTGAATTTCCATATCCTATTAATAGTCCTGTTAATTGATAAAATTTTTATTATTTTCAATAGTTTTAATTTTAACTAACCACTTCTTTCATAATTATTTTGAAGGATCTTCAAACATTCATTGAAAGAATGGAATGCAGATTTTCACACTTCACGACAACAAGATGCTTCTGAATTTGTATCACACTTCTTATCATTCCTATTGAATACCCAGGAAACTGGACACAATTCTCAACTCTTACAAAACATTAAATCTGATGTGGAAATAACAGTACAAAAAGTCTTCATATGCACATCGTAAGCTAAGTAAAATTAGTTTCATAACACAGATTAAATATTTGTTTCATAATAGTATGTTGAATTAACAAATTTACTGTAAATTATATTTCAGGTGCGAAAATGTGAGCCAAGAGTTATGTGAATCGACCAATATTTTTTTTATCTACGTGGATCAGGCAATAGAAGGATTTTCGGTACAAAATGGATTTGATTGCCAAATGAACTGTGAAGCAGCTCAGCACACATGTAACATATGTGATGGAAAGGTGGCATCTGTAAAAGCATGCATTAAAAATCCACCAAAGTAAGATTTCACAAATAAACAAGTCAATTATTTAAAGAAAGAAAAATTAGATGCAAGCTAGCTTCACTATTATGCATGATTTTCAAAATAAATTACTACACATTTCTTGTTCTTGCCATCATCTAACAACACTGTCAAAGATCAAATTGTTATTTCTCTCCATGTAGGATGAACATTACATATTTAGGAAACACAATACTGACTTTGAAAGAAAGAAAGAAATACGGGCATAAATTAAAATTTGAGCAAAAAAATCTTCAAAGTACCTGGAAAGCTGGTAGCTGGAAAGATTATCTTTGTTATGACAAATGACATTTCCAAGCAAATGGGATTTGAAGTAGTTCAGAAATAAGTAATTAAATTAATTTTATTTTTGCAGATACTTGATTATTCAGGTAGTAAGACCTACAATGTCAAGTTCTAACAGAATACAAAGGGATAAGCTGAAGTTAACTACATATTTAAAACTTCAATCCTGGATGGAAACACATTCGTCAGTAAGCATTATTAAGTTTATCAAGTATAATAAAAATGTTAATGTGCACAACTGATATTTCATTTGGATGGAATTCAGATCACATTAGCAAGAATCAAATGGATGTCCTTTATATAAAAAAGGAACCCTTTTGAAGAACCCTATTTGTTGACAAGTGTACACCAGTTCTTTCAATGCCACTATGCAGCTTCCTCCTAGCAATTAGCGATGTTATAATTGAAGACCTCAGGGCAATAACATGCTATGCCACTATACATAAGTTATGAGTAAAAGTGAAGTAAAGGTTTAGACATTGCATTCTACACATTGTGATGAAGAATGTTAATTCACAAATTACATTGCCATCGTATGGTAAATCTTTAAAATAAAAACCCAACATCTAGATACATCTATGAGGCATCAGAATACACTAATATCTCAATTTCATCAGAAATGTGGCATAGCATGTTATTATCCCAAGGTCTTCATTTAAATTGAATCAAAAGATATCAGGGTGTCAATGATCATAAGAGTTCTGTTCTAGGATAGTCAATGTAATTAGAGAATAATACTTTTATAGTCATTATTTCATTTTGATCAACAGAATATGGTACTTTTAGAATAAAGTCATGTAATTGAATGTTCGTTTTTATTTATACATAATAAAATGTTATATAAATTTGGAGTTTAATTCAGTTGAGTTGGTTATGACTAATAGTATGTAGTAGAAAAAAGCTGTTCATCGACTGGGTGACACAAAAGTAATAATAATAATAATAATAATAATAATAATAATAATAATAATAATAATAATAATAGCTGATGTATGGTGGTGATGACAGGCCTGTATTACATTTATTTTACACGGATGATCTGAAAGTGTTTGCTAAGAATGAAGCGATTCTCCCCCAAATGCTGTCTGTCATCAATGAGTTTAGCAACGACATCTGCATGAAGTTTGGTCTTGACAAGTGTGCAAAAGTCAACTTAAAAAGAGGCAAAATGACCACGTCAGAGAATATTGAAATTGATAGGCACACTGTGATGCAAGATCTTGAGCCAGGTAAAACAAATATCTGGGCATTGAAGAATGTGAGACCATCTCGAACAACACAATGAAAGAGACAACTCGCAGGGAGTATTATAGAAGAGTGAGACTTGTCCTGCAGACCGCTCTGAACTGAAGGAATAAAATATCAACAACAGGTAGTTTGGCGTTGCCTGTAGCCAAATACAGCTTCGGACTAGTGGACTGGACCAAGCAGGAAATTCGCATCATGGATCAAAAAGCCAGAAAACTGCTAACAATGCATCATGTTCCCACCCTCGAGCTGATGTACATAGACTTTATGTGTCACGTAAGGAAGGAGGAAGAGGCCTGAGACAAATTGAAGCCTGGAACGATGCAATAACCGGGATGGGAAAGTATGTAGTCAGCCATAAAGATGACCCACTAATGAGGTCATGAAATCTGTCCGAAGAATGGGAAACAGGCATTGTTAGTGTAGCAAGAAACATTGTGAACAAAACTCTGCAAGACACCCAGAATGACAGAGACACTGAACTTCTGATGCTACTGAACATGAAATTTGAGACACAAAAAATGTTAAAGAAATCGTAGAGAGACAAACCACTCCACGGACAATATCTAAAAAGAATGGACAAGGTGCAGATCAATAAAAATCAATCATTTATGAGGCTTAAAAGGGGAATACTGATGCCAGAATCGGAAGCACTTGTAATAGCTACCCAAGATCAGGTGTTGAGAACACGACATTATGATAAAGCGGTTCTCAAAATTTCCAAGATGATAAATACCACATTTGCCAGGAACACGTAGAAACCATTGATCATATTGTCTCAGCTTGTCCAATCCTAGCAAAGACCGAATACTTGAAAAGACACGACAGGATGTGTTGCTACCTCCAATGGTAGATCTGTACCGCTCTCGAAGTTCCGAATACATGTCCCAAGTGGTACGAACACTCACCGAAACCTGTGACATCTGTTGGATTGTGTACAATATTGTACGACCAACAAACTCAAACTGATCGCATGATAGCGGCAAACAAATTGGATATAGTCATCCAGGATTTGGAGAACAAATCGTGTTTACTTGTCGATGTTGCTGTACCTTGCGATCAAAACGTCGTTACCAAGGAGGCAGAGAAACGTCTTAAATACAAGAGTTTGGAAATCGAGATCAGCCGAATGTGGGGCGTAAAAGCACAGTTCGTCCCGATAGTTATCGGAGCTCTGGGATTTGTTCCGCAAAATTTGTGTAAGAACTTGTCTAAACTTCCAGGTAATTCAAAAGACTGGGAAGTGCAAGAAATCGCTTTATTTGGAACAGCCCACATTTTGCGTAAAGTATTGTAGAGGCACTGATAGTCACCGGATATGCTCCTTAGGTAGCTGGTTGCAACCTGGAGTAGATTTTATATTCAGCCAACTCATAACATCTTTAGTCGTGATGTAATGGAAAAATAATAATAATAGTAATAATAATAGAAACAATAATATTTTCTCTTTCTGAAAGTAATGCAAATTGTTGTGTCAGTACAATATCATTTTGAATGTAAAATCTAATTCAGAAGTTAATTTATCTATGGAAGTAGTAGTTAGGTGAAAATGAAGATTTGAGCGAGGACTAAGAGAGACAGGAGGCAATGCTGAGTGAAAAATATAGTGTAAATTCTCAATGATGAACTTGTTTAAAATGGAAAAACTCCCTACAATATAGACATTAGTTATTTCGTTTAGTTTATAACCCCTCTACATTAATATACTTTCTCCTTATAACAAAGCTCTCAACAAACAAAAGTTGATCCCTTGAATTTTATTTGAAAGAGCTTTCTCTGTATGTTTTAAAGGCAAACATTACATATTAATACAGATACAAATCATATAAGTTATTGTATTGTGTAGAAAAGAATATGTTTTAATTATTTAGTACAATTTCCCTCCTACTATGAATAGTTTCTGGATAACAGGCCAAGTCCATAAAATAAAACTGTTATGATCACAGTGAATTTTATAATATAATTTATTAGTCTTTTCTAGAAAGGTAAATTTCCAGCAGTGTTTCATACCAAGGAAGAAACCCAGGAAGGTAACAAAAGTACACATTAGCAACCAGATAAATGTCTTGAAATACAATGTCTGTAATAATGTCTGTTCATCAGACATTATTTTATTTAAATAAATTTTTACTTTTTAAACTTAGCATGAACAGCATTACACAGAAAAATGAGAAACATTACAAGAGGAAATCTTTCATATTAAGAACATTTATTTCATTCTCTTCACAATAGATCAATTGTCATACACAAAAATCTTACACAAATGTTATCCTTTCATAGGTTGGATTAAAGATTTATCAATTAACAGGAATCATATATCACTTTGGAGAATCTCCAGCTGCAGGTAAGTGTTCTACAATGATGATTTTCTCATATTGAATACTTACTAATGAGTGAGTGCATGTGTATGAACATATAAGCAGGATAGAAATGGACTTTGAATTTTCTAATGTACTAGAATTATACAATCACAAATTTATTAATATCTATCACACAGCAATCAGCATTTCTTTGACCTCATCATTTTGCAGATGTTATCAAAGGTTAAAATTATCTCGGGGGTACCAAAGAGAAACAAATGACCTCAGTATCTTGGCAAATGCACAAGTGCAAATGCATGCAAATGATAGAAAAGTGTAGAAATCCAATGTTTGATACTTGTGTGTCTTTCAACCATTCTGTATATCCTTTATGTGGAAATGTACAGAGATGGCCAAATTATTAGACTAGAGTTATTGAATGAGACAAAAATGTATTTGCAACCATAGATCTTGCTGAGGAACTGTGTGAACAAGTTTCTAATATTTTATTGCCATTTTGCCAGATGTGAATGAGTTACTTTATGAGCTATTTTTATGACCTTCTTTTCTTAAGTTTCTTTTAATCATAGATTGAACATTTTCTACGGGATTCATGCCAGGGCAGTTTGCAGCCCATTGTAGCACAGACTGATCTTGATGTTTTCCAACTTTCTTTCCTATTGCAACATGGTGCTTAGTCATGCATGAATATGCAGGGAACTTTTTCAAAACACTCATTTATTTAAGGGTTTACATTGCTTCTTTAGATCCTCTAGGTATTAGTAGTGCCTCATTACACCATTAACTGTGGATCACCTGGTGGTGATCAGTTTATAATGCAACCCTGCTGTTCAAGGCACAAAGAGAAAAGTGAAAGAATTGCAACATTGCTTCTGGGACTGCTCCTTTGACTGTAAGGAGGACATTTAATAAGTTATCTACCTGAGCATGAATATGAAATTTGATAATGAAACTCACCTCATTACTTTTCAGTGAAGCCCTCCTTGACTTGGCCCATTTAGTTTACAGTGTTCAAATACCCTCCACGAGATGGAAACATCTCGACTGTCTAGATACCACACTACAGCTTCCTTATTTGCTTCATCAGGAAATCGTCACCCATGTAGAAATTTTTTCATGTTTCGAAACAGAAAGTAGTCACAGAGAAAAAGATCTGGACTATAAAGTGGATAATTAAGTTCAAAGCCACAGTCCTTCACAGCAGCATATTATTTGTGTGACTTGTGTCAGGTGCAGTCATGGAGCAACAACACACTACCAGACAACTTCCCGTGGTACTTTTGTTTGACAGACTCACATAAAGCCCTTATAAACAAAGAACGGGTGTCTCCAGTGATAATAGTTTTGTGTGGCATGAATTCTGCAAGCAAAACACCTGTGTCCCAGAGTAAGGAGGTGGCCAAAACCAGTGGCTATGATCTTTTCTGCTGACTTCTGAACATAAAATTTTTTGGGTGTTGGAGACTCCTTGTGCTTCCGTTGCATGGATTCTTGCTTAGTTTCAGGATTATGATGGTGAACCCATGTTTCATCCTGTTATAATTCATGAGTAAAAGTTATTTGGATTTTCTCTAAGCAAGCCCAAATCCTCTTTGCAGCATTGCTGGTGAAATGTTTTCTGCGTGAGAGTCAACATTTGGAGCACCCAGCGGGAACTGACCTTTCTCTTCATCAATTCTGTGTGGATGATACTACGAACCATGCCAGCTGAAATGCTAAGTTCACAAGTTATTATACTGACCTTAACACACTGATCTTCAAAAATCATTTGGCACATTTCCTTTGAGAATGCTTCCACAGACCGCCCTGATTGTGGGTCATCTTCAATCGATTCTCTCCCCCACTTAAATTGCTTGACCCAAAATTTTACTTTACAGTATGAAGGCGCATTATCACCATAAACATCATTCATCCTCTCATGGATTTCTTTAGGTTGCTTCCCTTTGTGAGGAATGTTATCATGAACGATGTTTGAAATGTCTCATTTTCTTTGATGACCCCCACAGCACTGCACTTGCCGTCTTCTCACATTATGAGCTTATGGCAGACTGATTTGTAACCAAAACTGAAGCATACCAGGACATGTCCCAACTTGCTTATACACGCTCAGCTCTCCAACAATGGCGTAATATACTGAGGTAGATAACTTACTGAATGTTCCTCGTATTTCTGCGATAGTACGTTCACTCAGCACTCCCTTCCTATGGTTTGGGTCAAATCCACTCAAAGCAAAACAGGCTGCATTTTCATTTTTGAAATTAACTTAAGATGCACCTGAGCAAAAAGCAAGGTAGATTTGTGGTGGAGGAGTATTTCCAAACCCAAACTTTCAAAGAATATCAGGCAGCTTTCAGAGAAAAATTTTCTTCTGAATATATTCTGAACACAAGTACCTTATTTTGGTCAGTGAAGAGCTATTATGAGAAAGGGGGCATGTCTGATTAGAAATGCAGTCGCCAAAACTGGAGGAAGTTCGGGATGTTCTTTCAACTTTCTTGAAAACATCATTAAGTAAGCTTCAACAGCAATCTCACATCTCCTATGAAAGTGCACACTGTGTCATTAACAAAATCGAAAATGTGTGCATTCAAGCAGTGGATATCTCAGGAGGTTAAGGTTCCTGATCAGGCTGCTTGTATGAATTACTGTAATTGGGTATGACAAATTGTTAGCAAAGGTCTTGAGGCTCTTGATAAAAGTGTTTTTTACTGATGAGGCTTGGTTTCATTTAGATCATTATGTTAACCAGCAAAACAGTAGACTGGGATGCAGAGAGACCACAAAAGACATTAGAGAGATCAATGCATTAAAAAAAGATTGGAGGATGGTGCACCGTACCTTGATGCAGAATAAGAGGTCTGATGTTTTACAAAGAAACAAAGCAGATAAGTATCAGAAAGTAATAAGAAATTTTGTATCCCTTCTTGAAAAGGATGAAAGGAGGAAAATTATTGGTTTCAGCATAATGGGGTGACATCACATACTACCAAGTTGACAATGCAATTTCTACAAGAGTTTTTTTTGGGCACAGAATAATTTCATGAGGTTTTGTGCCCTCCCCCCCCCATTCACTTGATTTGTCACCACCAGATTTGTATCTTTAGAGATGCCCCAAAAGTAAAGTTAATGCACATAAGCCTCCTAATCTTGAAGAGCTGCAAAGAAATATTGAGGAAGTGATTTGCATGTTTGACAAAGAAACTTTACATCAAGTGAGTTAATGCTTGTTTGTTAGCAAATGGAGGGCATTTTGAACATTTTTTGAGAGGTATCAGCACCAGTTCTTTTTCATAATAAATTAGCTTTCTTATTTTTGTTTTTCAGATAATTTCCAAAACCTTTATCATGAAGGTGGAGATAAATGGGGTGAAGAGCAAGGCTGTGATGTATCGTTAATCTGTGGCTACCTTCACTTACAATTTAACCAGTGATTATTAGCACCAACTACTGAGTCCACTCATTCAAAACAATTTTTATTTTTAAGGAGCATTATTTCAATAATAATAATAATAATAATAATAACAACAACAATTATTATTATTATTATTATTATTATTATTATTGCATTGGACAACAATGGCACTGCAGGACCTTAATCGAAAAGTTAGAACCACTCTTACCAGGTACCGCATGCACCATCCTAACAGTTCAATGGCAAGACTATACTTACCTCGGAATGAAGGAGGTAGAGGTCTTCTGGATTTTGAGTTATTGCGCGCAAAGCAAATCAACAATCTTCGCAAATACTTCCTTCAGAAAATGATTCTGCATGAAGCAATTTGTGCCACAGACATTTAACCCCACTGAACCTTAATCTAGCGGACTCTGAAAGACCATGTATCACCAAAGACGATAGGCTGAGTGAGTGGACCCAGAAGCGTTTGCATGGCAGGTTTCTGCTGAGCTCAAAGGGAATGGTGTGAACATGGGATCGTCAGTCTCCTGGCTAACAAAATCTGGCCTCTTTGCTGAGACAGAAGGCTTCGTCATTTCTATTCAAGGCGAAGTAACTTCCACTCGCAATTACCAAAGGTATGTGATTGGGGATATGAGCGTAGAGGACTGCTGCCGCCTTTGCAATCAACCTGGTGAAACCCTCCAACACATAATGGGCGAGTGCTCTGCTTTGGCACAAACAGAATACCTGAGTCGGCACGTTGCTGCAGTAGTCCATCAAGCCCTGGCTGCAAAGTCAGAGATGGTACAGAAAGAGGTCCCATACTACAAGTTCAAGCTGGATTCAGTTTTGGAGACGAAACGGTGGAAGCTCTTGTGGAATGTTGCAGTCACCACTGATCGCAGGGTCAAAGCCAACAGACCTGACATAATATGAGTTGACAAGTCTTCACGGAAAGGGATTATAGTCGACATAGCTATTTTTAGACCAAAATATAGCTGCCTCCAGTTGCCGAGAAGTGAAAATATCAGGCCTTGGCTATTGAACTGATCGACATGTGGCGGTTAGTGTCTGTTGATGTAGTCCCTGTGGTCAACTCTGCAAATGGACTGATCTCTGAAGAACTAACTTCATCGTCTGCAAGGATTGGCCTTCAGAACTGGCACATTCAGACAATGCAAAAGGTTGTTCTCCTGAGTACTGCACGCATTGCGAGTAAGTTTTTATTGATGTAACTTCACGTCGAATCCTGACCGCCTGAGTTTGCAAGCAAAGTAGGCACCTTGGTTCTCCAAAGGTCCCGGTGTCTGATGTAGTACACCTTGCTAGGCGAGAGAGTCTTACAAATATATAACAACAACAACAACTCCACCTTGAGAGTACACGACCTTGCAGTTGGTGGTGGAGCTTGAGTACCCCCATGAGCCAGAGAGCAATGTCAGTGGTAGCCTAGCTACTGGTAGGGCCTCCCTTGCTGAATAGGTTGAAGGTGAGAGGTCAGACGAAGTACTCCATTTTGAGGAGAGTGGAAAGTAAGTAGAGAGGGAAGGCTCATTAACCTCTGGACTTCTTCTTATCGGCCCATGGAGGGTACAGGAGAGAAACTGGGTTGGCACACCAGGCCACTGATTAGAGTGGAGGCCTGAACCTTGCATTAGCCAGCGAAGGAGGCTGCCTTCAGCAGTCAGTAAAAATCCCATAGGATTTAGTAATGCCGACTCACGATCAGAGGGACCCCTTGCTGGGCCCTGCGGAGGATGTCATGAGGCCACTGTAGGTTGCAGTAATAGATGGCAGGAAACAACCCAAAGGTTAAGTTTGATCTGTGAACTCGAACTTGCTACCTGCGAATCTTCACTTGAAACCAATGAGCAAAAAGGATAGAACAAGCAATGTAATGAATCTTAACATGCCTTGTTCTATCAATGCTCAAGAAACTGAGCTAATGTCACCTTGTTGACATTTGGCCATCCCACGGATGTTAGTCCCAGGGACCCAGAGCCAGCAGTAGCTCAAAACCATCATCAGAGATGGACCTGGGATGAATTGAAGGAGGTGATGTGGTTCTTTTACTATACAAAAGCGAAAAGTGGGGGCTCAGAAATAGAAGTTTTTAAGATATGGAGAGAGCGGAACCCAGAAATGAGACCTACCCTAGACTCAAAGAACCTTGCCAGTCAACGAAGATACATACTCAGCAGTGGAAAATTCACAGCAGAACAACTTGCAGACATCCATAGAAACGCGGAGTATGTTCTTCGATCGAACTATCCTCATGACGAACATTTAGAACCATCTAATATTCCTGAAAACGATGTTCCTCTTGAAGGTTCATCTCTTCCAAACGAAACATCCATCAGTGGGGAAAATTCGTCTGCCCATGAGTCACACGATAAGGACATGATGCGGGACCTCCTCCGACGTGAGATACAACAAGTTCGTCTACTTCCATTCGAATCTCGTGCAATGTTAAGGAGAATGTACGAAAATGCTAAAGCTAAGACAGTGATACAAACAGTGAATTCTGAATTAAATGAAGTTGTACAGACCCCAAGACGAGATCTAGATATTACTGAAATCAATCACATCGTATATGCAACTGGATATCTAGCATCTCAGATAATTTTGGGGCCAGTCAAGAACACCAATGGCCGCCAGACAAGAGTGAACAGCTCTGTACCCCCATGGGCAAAAAGAATTATGAAACGGATAGCCGGCACACAGCGTGAAATATCACTCCTAGCCGAGGCATCTTCTAAATCAAATCACACTTCTAAAGTGCAACAAAATGATGTCAGAGAACATTGAAGTTGATACGCACATTGTGATTTAAGATCTTGAGCCAGGTAAAAGTTACAACTATCTGGGCATTGAAGAATGTGAGACCCTCTCGAACAACACGATGAAAGAGAGCATATGCAGGGAATGTTACAGAAGAGTTACAGAACTGGTCCTGCAGTTCGCTCTGAACTCCAGGAATGAAATATCAACAATAGGTAGTTTGGCAGTGCCTGTAGTCAAATACGGTTTTGGACTAGTGGACTGGACTGAGCAGGAAATTCGCATCATGGATCAAAAAGCCAGAAAACTGCTTACAATGCATCATGTTACCCACCCTCGAGCTGATGTACATAGACTTTATGTGTCATGTAAGGAAGGAGGAAGAGGACCTCAGACAAATTGAAGCCTCCTGGGACAATGCAATAGTCGGAATGAGAAAGTACGTAGTCAGCCATCAAGATGACGCACTAATGAGGCAGGTTATGAAATCTGACCAAAGAATGGGAAACAGGCATTGTAAGTGTAGTAAGAAGCATTGCGAACAAGACTATGCAAGACACGCAGAATGACAGACACACTGAACTTCTGATGCTACTTAACATGAAATGTGAGACACAAAAACATTAAAGAAATCGTGAAGAGAGAAACCACTCCACGGACAATACTTGAAACAAATGGACAAGGTACAGATCAATCATTTTTGTGGCTCCAAAGGGGAAGAATGAAGCCAGAATCAGAAGCACTTACAATAGCTGCCCAATATCCAGGCCTTCAGAACACGGCATTATGATAAAGCGGTTCTCAAAATTTCCAAGATGATAAATACCACATTTGCCAGGAACACGTAGAAACCATTGATCATATTGTCTCAGCTTGTCCAATCCTAGCAAAGACGGAATACTTGAAAAGACACGACAGGGTGTGTTGCTACCTCCACTGGCAGATCTGTACCGCTCTCGAAGTTCCGAACACATGCCCCAAGTGGTACGAACACTCACCGAAACCTGTGACATCTGTTGGATTATGTACAATATTGTACGACCAACAAATTCAAACTGATCGCATGATAGCGGCAAACAAACTGGATATAGTTATCTGGGATTTGGAGAACAAATCGTGTTTACCTGTCGATGTTCCTGTACCTTGCGATCAAAACATTACCAAGGAGGCAGAGAAACATCTTAAATACAAGAGTTTGGAAATGTGAGGCGTAAAAACACAGGTCGTACCGATAGTCATCAGAGCTCTGGGATTTGTTCCGCAAAATTTGTGTAAGAACTTGTCTAAACTCCCAAATAGTTCAAAAGACTGGGAAGTGCAAGAAATTGCTTTATTTGGGATCAGTCCACATTTTGCGCAAAGTATTAGAGGCATCGACAGTCCCTAGACCTGCTCTTTAGGTAGCTGGTTGCAACTTTGAGCAGAATTTATTTTGAGCTGACTCATAACATTTTTAGTCATGATGAAGTGGAATAATAGTAAGAGTAATAATAATAATTATTATTATAATTAATAAGAAGAAGGAAAGAAGAAGAAGAAGAAGAAGAAGAAGGAAAAAAGGGAAAAGGAAGAAGGAAAAGAAGAAGGGAAAAGAAGGAGAAGAAGAAGGAAAAGAAGAAGAAGAAGAAGGAAAAAAAGGGAAAAGGAAGAAGGAAAAGAAGAAGGGAAAAAGAAGAAGAAGGAAAAGAAGGGAAAAAGGTAGAAGGAAAAAAAGAAGTAAAGAAGAAAAAGAAGGAAAAAAGAAAAAGAAGGAAAAAAAGAAAAAGAAGGAAAAAAAGAAAAAGAAGGAAAAATGAAAAAGAAGGAAAAAAAGAAAAAGAAGAAGGAAAAGAACAACAACAACCATTTGTTCTGCGAATCCAGAATAAATAACTTGTTTATACTTATTTGAAAGAGCTTGTGTACATTTCTTGAGCATATTTGCTGTGAAACGAAAATGAGCCAAGTTTGTTATTAAATCTACTTCAATGAATACTTTACATGGCAAACTTATTTCAGTTTTAAACAATTTACAAAGGAATCACTGTTCTTGTCAATATAAGTTTCCTTATATGCCAAACAACCAGAGATGCATGCCTGTCTTTGAACTCACGCCACTTCTCCTCCTTGAGGTGGCATTAGGAGGAGTGCTTCCTGGCAATTTACCTGTCTGCTAGAAACTGCCAGCCGCAATCCGACCTGCTCAAACATAGTTGCCAGTGTAATTCTGTCTGCTGTAGGTTGCATTTTAAACTGAGCTCCAGGTATTTCTAATACTATTAACAGACATTACACACCGATCCATTGTCAGGTGCTTCCCAGGACAAATTATAATCCATGAAGTCAAGGAAAAAATATTTAGTCTAATAATTTAGCCTTCTTTGTACATTGTTAATGAATTTGATAGTGATTGGCACGTGAACAGTCAAGGAATTGAAGAACAGACTTTCAAATGTAATTTTCTCTAATGCAATTTTTTTTGTGTAACATGTAAATTACATCTCATTATCCAGAATACTATATGAAGAATAGAAAACACTATATTTGTATTCTGTAGCGACAGATATATTTATGAACTAAATTGAGTTTCAGCTAATTGATTCAATTATATTTTCAATTGAAGCAAGCAAGTCTCTGAGCAACTGAAATGACAATATGAATTAAGACCTTCGTCTAAACTATAAGCTAAAAATTCAGAAATGTGATACTAATTCCAATACGTGTGTCAGTATTATAATATTATTTGTTAAGTACACTGTATAGATCAAATACACCAAGAAGAATTATTTTCCTGCAGGAACTAATATGACATATTAGGTTCATTACAAAAAGATTTAAAATAAAATCATTAAAATATCTTCAAAGAGTAAAACTGTGGATTTTTCTGAAGTTGCAAGCAGTATCTTTTAATTTCAGCCAATGTATACCTTCTCCATTAATTTTAATCAATAATTTTTCATGTTTTAGGACACTACGTAGCAGATGTGTTTGATGAAATAGAAGAGACATGGCTACATTTTGATGATTTGAATGTTACTCATAAAAATGCAGTTTCAGATGATACTGGAAATAGTACAATACTGGTTTACACTCGATGCAGGGAAGAAAATTAATTTGCAGCTCTAAAGACTCAACACTAAATTTTGATCATTTAATTTGTTTTGGTTTAAAGTACAACATGCAGAGGTTTCTTGAGATTTTCAAGACAATTTAAAAATTCAGAAATATATAAAGACAACATTCACTGCTTTAATCATCACTATTCAAATAGACAAACTTTAATCATCACTATTGAAAAGAACAGAAATAAGATAAGGAGATCAGAATGGAAAGCTGTTATTACAATTTTGATCAACATATTTTCATATCATTGATGAAACTATGAATGTTTAAAAATTTAAGAACATGTCATCAAAAATACTTTTCAACCTTCAACTTTTATTTATTGAGTACATAATTACATTTATTATAAAATAATATTAAATATAATCACAAACTTAGAAACAAAACACTTCCTGGCTTCATTTACAGTGTTACATCAAATTTTTACTATCAAATTTTTCTGGATCAGACTAAATCATAACCTTCAAGTGGTCACAAAGGAGGCATATTTTATTACTTATCACAGAAATGCATTGGAAAGTACATACTAACATGTTTCACTTAAAAAACTGTAGTATTAGAGAAATTGCTAGTTCACAAATTAAGATAGTAAATATTGTCAAAAATGACATGAGTTATTTGATGCTAGATTATGCTAAAATAGAACATCATTTTTATATTCATAAGAAATTTCCTAGCATGGAACAGTAATTCCAAGAAAGTTGGGTTAAGTTATTATTCATATAAATAAAATATTGCAAAAGGTTAAGGTTTTCATTATTTTTCCTGTCATGAAATGCAGAAATGAGTAATCTTACCTAGGACTATTACAGAACACACTTTTAGTTACAAAACAGAAAATTCATTAATATCACTTTAATAATGAACATTGCTTGGTGAAGAAAATCACCTTTCTTTCTTCATGGCATTTAATAACCCCAAGATAGAATGGAGGGCTTTATCTACATTTTGATTATTTTCTTTGTCTTCTTGTAAAAATTTTGCCTGTAGAGCATTTGCATCAATGAGCTGATCTATTTTTGTCTTCATTGATTTTAATAATTCAGTTTGTGCGTGTTCTTCATTATACAACTGTCCCACAACTTGACCCATATATTGCTCCCATTCAGTTCTTTCAGATGGACATTCAGGAAGTGCGTTGGCAGTGACATTGAAAAATCCCACAATGATTTCAGAATATGTTTTATTTTTACAAGTCTTCAGTTCTTCATGGATACAATGAGACATTTCTTTGTACAGACTGAAAAAATTTAAACAGGAGATAAATTGAAAAAATGTTAGACTCAAAAACAAATAAATCATTGTTATAAGTGAAATTCTCTAAGATAAAAAGCAGTATTTGGAGATAAATCAAGTCTATTAAATTTGTGTTCTCATTATCTTATGCCAGATAGGTCACAAAACCTGGGAAATTTTCACTCATATACTTTAATATGCTAATATTGCTTTTAAGAAACAAAGAAAATCAGCTGAAAGTTTGATTTTCTTTATACATTTTCACTGCTCTGACTTAGTTAAACAAGATTTATCCACTTTTCCATTGCCAAGGCCCAGCAATAAGTTTTTCAGTCGAAAATGCACAATTTTCTGGCACTCACTTACAATAGCATACACTTCTCTTCTTATGACGTAAGGGCAAGAAAGTTAAAAGAACATAATCAATAATTTAGTACACACAAAGTCATGAGCTCCAGGCCTTCAATGATTTCACTAATCAATAGGAAAAATGTTACTTAGCAATGTAAATACTCGTAACTAAAAAACAGAAAGAAAAAGAATGGACTTAGTGAATTTCACTTGTATACTGACAAAATATGAATGGAAATATCATGAAATAGTGCTTTACGTATCTATCTATCTATCTGTAAGTATTGTATGTTATCTAAAGAGTTATGTATCTATCTATCTAAAGAGTAGTATAATCGGAATAAAAAATTAAAAGAGTATCATGAGGGAGTTAGTATATGGTCAAAGTTTGATTTTTTAGACTCATGCATTGGGCTAAAGTTTAAACAAAGCAATTGGACCAAACAGCAGACAACAAACGGAATAAATAATAATCCTTGCCAAGGAGATGTATCACATGAAATCACACTAAGATATAATTTTAAAGCCAATGGGGAATATATCAGAACATTTATGGAACTGTTAAAAGTTTTAGTAGTAAAGGTCAAATGTTGCTCATTTACATTTTATTTGTCTTTAACAAAGCAAAACCCCCAATTACTTTAGCCAGTAAAGTAATAATGTGATTTTAAAATAAACCTATTGTGATACTATATATTTGGGGAACTATACATTCGATACTATGTATTTGAAGAACAGAAACGAACATTATACTTCACTTCTTAGATGATTCAATCGACTCTGGAAATAGTAACTAGAACTCGGATATAGTAAACTGAAGTCACTAATCCCATTAAATATACATTACAAATATGCTAGAATTTTGGTGATAGTGAACATACCCCATAGACTTCAGTGAACACAGTATTGACAACTTCCAGGAAAACAAAAATTCTTTGCCCTAGTTATAGGAAGAATTCCAATAATACTAATAGAGTTTGCAGGCAGAGGGTCTTGTGCGATATTTTTGTACCACTTATGGAAAATAAATGGGACTGAGGGAAAGTATCACTGAGGAAATTGTTCAATCTTGTATTTGGTAATTTTGCGGAGCACGAAGGCTCAACCAATGCTAGTACTGAACTAGTGAAATCTATTCTGGGAAAGAAATCGTTAATGAAAGGATCTTGCAGAACAAAAGAAAATGAGCTAAATCATAAAGCATACAAATAAAGTGTTCCATCAGGATAAGAGTCATTGAAGGGAACAAAGACTGTACTTCTTCTTTTGTGTACAGACACTAGAGAATAAAGTGTTGTTAAATCACTATAACTGGAGACAACTCTATCTACAAGTGTAAATGTAAACTTTTTGTCTTTAGAATAGAGACCGTAAGACCATTCTGACCATAAGCTCCTTTCATTAGGGTCGTGAATCAGGCCTTGGAAATATGAAGAATTTCAAAATGAGAACTTATCTCATTCAAATTACACATAAAGAAATAATGAAAACATCAGAAAACTTCAAAACAAAATATGGTAGATCTCCAAGCTTTTTATCCCTATTGGCTCTTGAAAAACTCTTTGAAAGCAACACATCTAAGGGACTAAGATGTAGGAGTCTAAGAAGAATAAGGATCACATTGCTGTTTTTGGAGGAAATAACCATCTGGTCTGCAATAAGAAAAGTGACATGCTTAGTACCCTGCTGTTAGTAGTGGTGGTGATGACATACCCTTCATACCATGTAAATATTACTTATAATGCAAGAGAGTGCTTCTTTTTCAGTGTCAACATTGTTGAAAGACACTGCAAAAAGATCTAGACATTGCTAAAAGACCCTTATTCTTATGACACCAAATGTGTCCCACTACATTTCCTTGCATAGAACTCCTAGACTACAACTTTGTGACACTGAGATTGAAACAGTCAAAATCTTATTCTCAAATTGTTTACATAGGTTGCAATCTTGTTGGGACAAGTATGTGATATGTCAAGGGAGCTACTTTAAAGAAAAAATATTTTTTTGAAGTTCATACATACTATTTGATAAATTCTTAACATATTTTGATAATTTTTTATAAATAATATAATCACACAATTAACAAAATGTTCATAGTTCTTGAGAGCCATATCCACAACAAGAAGATTTGATGTTAGGATTTAAAATATAAGGACATTTTTACTCACCGACATCCTTTACCAGTTAACAGGCGTGGAATAGCCATAGCAGTGTGATTATTGCGTACTATTTCTTGGAAAGGCGGAACAACACAGAATACAAAGCTTGCTATGTGCTCTATTAGGTTGCAGCCAAATTCATTTCGAGCAGCCTCTGAAATATAGTAATACAAATTTGAAAAACTGGTAACCAGGGATGATCAATTGTCCACAATTATCAGAGAGAGTTTAACCTATGAGAAAATCTGGTTCAATCTGGCACATATATTCTAATCCCGCAATCACCATCTTATCAAATATTTTCATTCCTTTCATGTCTCCATCACTTAAACATGGCTCAATATTACTGTAGTAGGCAGCTGTACAGTTTTCTTCTAGGGGTGGATAAACCCTGAAAACGATTATTTTTTTGTGTGTAAAATACTCAATTATATGCTTGTAATTTATAGTGAAATTTGGAATTAGCTAAGAGCTAAGAGGTTAGGTCTTTAAATCAAACCAACATACTTGCAGAAATGTTGGCTGATATTTTTAACTATCTCTACATCAAATGATTCAAAGTCATCAATCTCAATTTCCAGAGTATCAAATGCAGGTTCCAAACATTTTTCCATTTCTTCATCTGCCCGCTGGAATAAAAACTTGTTAACCAATAAAGACACACAACACCGATTTTTACTAGATTGCAAAATATCATTAATTTATATTACCCTTGCTCTTGTCAAAGCAACAGTGTTATTATTTGATATACATTTCTGCAAAGCATCATCATTTACATCCACTGACAAGACATCCAGTTTAGAAATAATATTATCAATCACATGATCAATTTCTTCACTAGAGTTACTGCCATCATCAGAGCCAGATTTTGTTGCAGATTCTGGTGTGGTAGGGGTATCACCCGCATTATCATTTGCTATCACAGCTGTAATGGAAGAAATTTGTTAAACATGAGCAACATTAGTTGAATGTGTGGTATAGTTTTAAAAATAACCAATACATACGGGAAGGTTCAACATCATTCTCAGAGTCATCTTCCGCTGTAGGAGCAGACTGTATTGCTGTAACTATATATCAATTACTTTTACAAATAAGATACATTATTTCTAAGTGCACTGTTTAAACCAAACAAATAGAAATGCAATTCAAAATGTGAAACAATAAATGTTATAGAAAGATATAATCACATGCATGAAGAAATATAAAATGACTATATTTACAAATGATTCAATCACTTATTTTCTGTTCACATAGTCTTTGATGATACAATTCTTCAAAAATGCATTTAAGTGTAAAAAAAATAAATTATGCCCATGTTGTCCAAAATTAAACATTCTAACAGATTCTCCCCACCCCCACACATACACAGAAGTTTCCTATTTATATTTTAAAATATTTTCTGCAATTTATAATTCTAATGTCAAATGTCAGTCAAATACCAATCACAGTCAGCAGGATGAAAACCAAGAGCTTCATGTTAACAAGTAAATTCTCTCAAAGTAATTTTATGAGAGTGATTTATCTTTTATATACATAGAAAGTGTGTGGACTTTCACCCAAAAAGAAACTCCACTTTTATCTCTAGCATTATTTGGGGTCCTTTGAATATAAAAATAAGTAAAATATCATTATAAAATTATAATGATAAATTATTATCCCAATTATAAAATTATCTAAAACTGGTGCACTTTTTTTCTTCTGAATTAATTTCAAAATAAAATTAAAGAGTCCCATCTGATTTTTAATTTTTATTGCTGCTAACTGTTAATGCAGTGACCTTTGACAGAATTAAAAATACATTGATATAGGGAGAGGATAAAGAAAGACCTTGACATCCAATGCCAATGATAATGTTCTATATTAGTTGTAAATGCAAGCTTCAGAAATTAATTACCGTAATGCATTTCTGGTAAGTTTTTTTAAGAATAGCACATTTTATTAACATTATTTTGCTTTGCAGATTCAAGTATGTCAATACAAACATTTCATCCTACATGACTTGAAAAAGTTAGTTTTAAAGTCTTTGTTCCACAGTGTTTGAAACACCAGTGGCTAAATTAGTAGTATTTTGTTTTATTTCAATAATCAATACACTTTATTGCACATTGAAAAAGGTGTACAGAGTCATTCAAATTTTTAAAAATACAGACATGTCCAGTAATTAGCATTAAAATATCTTTCATTAAAAATGGGAACATACATTTATTTATTTTGTTCCATACATACATACATACATACGTCATATATTATCTACACTTTAGTCCAGCTATCACAGTTCTTCAAAGGGGTGTAATGTATGGTAATACTTTATTTCACATCTTTGTGAACTGAATTTTCATGAATTATTTCAATACCTTTACCATATACACATACAGAAAATGAATTCCTGAAAATAAAATATATAGTAAAGATAACTTATTAAGGCATACCTATTACACAAAAAATAGGTCTTTTAATAGGTAACTCAACAACTTATTTATAATATTAAAATTCTCACATGGTTAAAAATATATGCTTAGTTAAAAATACAAAAACAAATTAATAATCAAATAAAATGAAAACGGTAATAAAACCATTTACAAAATTATATGAGTGGCATGTATTCTTACCCTGCAGGCCATACTTTCAGTCCATGAATATCAGCAATTGTAGTGCAATATGCAGACACTTTTGTGACTAAGAGCAATCGTCTATTTACACTGCAAACCATTTCCAAACAAAAACTTTCTGGTCCACTGAAGTGCTTATTAGATACTGATCCACAAAAGCCAATCCTAAAAAACAACATTTTTTTCAACCTCAAGTGATCTAAAGCAAACTTGAAAAGTGAAACTTTCAAGTCCAAAAAACATCTTCAATTTACTTTTATGAAATCAATTCTATTTATGTCACAAAGTTACATAACATTTCTGAATACAAAAGTAACACCTGGAGGATTGAGATACTAAGGCATGAATGAGAATAGTGCCAGTCTCAGTATGAGGAGTTATGGGTTCAGATCACTGTTGGGCATGGACATTTACTTATGTGTTGGTGTGTAGTGCTCTTCCAACCAATCATGTAGTATTCCCAACATTATCTCGTCTTTCCTGACCTGGTCATGAGGCTTGTGAACCAGGTTCATGCTACACATGGGGTAACCATTCCTCAGCACCTGCTCTTCCGCTGGTAAGAGTGTGGGGTGCGTAAACATCATGTTACATACCATACAGGCTAAAGCTCACCATCATCTAACCACAGCCACAGTCCCTTCACCATCTAATTATCAAACTAGCAAGTAGGAGCTCTTGGGCTATGTTAATGTGTAAGAGTGAACACACCAAAAACACTGGCCCATGAGCCTCTTTGTTGACTGGGGGGAAGTTAATAAGTCAAGGTGGCCACACTTTGAGGTTTAGCCAGTCTGAGCTGGTGGAAGTAAGAGATAAAAGCATGAAAGGTTGATAAAAACAATGTAGTGGTATCAAAGTAGTGGTTCCTTGAAGCCTTGAAAGGGTTAAAGAGGGAAATAAGGATCATTCTACAATCGTAAGAAAATTAGTAATAGTACGGCAAGACAAAATTAATGTCCAACATTTTATTAATCTGACCTGCTGCCCATATCTCTTACAGAGTACTTCACCCAAGAGACCATTCTCCATTCGCTGTCAAGCGCTACAGAACTAGTGAGGGAGAGAACTACACCTTCAGTAGCACACAAAAGTGCAAATATTCTTGTCTCAGATGTTGACACTTTCCTGATTACTGAGAATCAATTGAGGAATAGACTTGGAGCTAGCTGAGAGAAAGAATTATGAGATTATGTTTAAATCCCATTTGAGATTATCATTTTTAATATTATTATTTACTTACTTTTTACATTATACTTCACAATTTCCTTTTGTATTTTTTTTATCTAATGTACTAATGTTAAAGGGTGCATCCCATTAATAAGGATGATGATGATTTGAAAATATAGTGATCCTCTTTATATCTGCCACCCTAAATTGTGGCTAAGTAGTTGTCTAGAGGGGGTGGTCATTGACAAGAGGTGAAGTGAATTTCTAGTAGACCATTAATTAAAAAATTTACTCTATTTTAAGTGGGTCCACTCTTACTTTTCGATGCTTTGCTTGGCTTGCACATATAATACCTATTTTAATGACTTAGAAAGAACATTGAACCAGACCAGTGGCACAGGGATTTAGGGCAGATGTACCAAGTGCACACCCAGAAGTTTACAGGTACACCCAAGGCTTTGGGTTCAAATTCCACATAAAGTGGGAATGTTTTCAGTTGTAATTATGGAATGGGAGTATTTGCAGACCCCCTTTTATAACCCTTAAAAACTTATCCTGTTTTTAGTTGGTAATATTACAAAATAATAAGCTTTGTTATGGATCTATGGACTACAGCAATGGTGCTATTGAGAACTGCCCCACTATTCCCACAGAAATGTGTAAGTTGATGTAAGCACTGAGACATATCCAGAGGTTACCTTGGGCAACATATATATAGGCAAAGTTAAGATGGACCTAAGGGCTCCTTCAAAAATTAAACTATATTTCAGACAGGACGCCTGGGTTGGGTTTGACCCAGTCAAGGGTATTGGTCACAGTGCCCAAGGAAGTATCTGGGCACTGCCAGTAGACATCCCTGTAAGGTGTCAGACAAAACCAATGAGATAGTCCCTGACCATAAACAAAAAGGGAGACTAACCACAGCTAGTAAATAAAAAGAATATTAAATTCGAGAATACCAATTCTGGACACTTCAACTGTTAAGTCCCATAAGAGTAGTGCATGTTACAACCTGGGAGTCAGAGGTGTTTCTCCCCTGCTGGAACTTGACATTTGGC
This sequence comes from Acheta domesticus, assembly GCA_031308135.1. Taxonomy (NCBI): domain Eukaryota; kingdom Metazoa; phylum Arthropoda; class Insecta; order Orthoptera; family Gryllidae; genus Acheta; species Acheta domesticus. Next base: position 140,634,357 of record JAHLJT010000631.1, read on the forward strand.
ACCAACCCATACATCGGCTTGCAGGGATCCTCCTCCAGGTACCTCTGCCAGTAGGTCACCGCTTTAGCCACGACAATCTCTAAGCTCCTGTCTGGTCTCTCAGTTAGAGAAATAATGTAGTGCACATAAATGTAAGTGTGTGTGTAGGTGAAAGGGAAGTTGAGAGAACAAGGATAAGGAAGGCAAGATCACATGTGGTCTGTGGGCCATTTGTTAGGGTTCCATTCCAGCATTCTCTTGATACTGATTGGAGCAATCAAGGAAAACTACCTATCAGAGCAGCAAGTCACTAGAATTCTCCTCCAGACAGCAGCTGAATTCAACCTAGCCAATGTCAAAAATCCATCACTGTTGGGACTTGAACCCACAGTCAGAGGCAGAGGCAATGCAATGGCAACAGCTGATGCCCTGAGTTACCTCTGCCAGTAAATTCAACAATAAGAAAATAAAAATCCAAATTATATTGAAGGAATAAGCAGTCTTATTTATTAACAGAAATATTAATACTTTTGTACTTCAACATTTTTATCATTTAATGAGTATAGTATCCTTTGCATTTCGAAAAGTGTTCTGACATTTAAAAAAATATTTTTGATTAGTCAAAGAATAATTTTTCTTTCTAGAAACACTTCACAATATTAAGGTTTCGCTGTATTTACTTTGGACATGTTGATAGGGCTTGGTGCAGCTCCAATTCATTTTGAGCATGCGTGTTAATATTGGTATTATAATGGATTTGTAGATTTGCATTCTGCGTTCCGGTTTCAACAACATGCAATCATTTATATTTGGGATTAGTTAAGAGATTTTTAATTTTTGTGTTTTCCATGACTACATTTATGTGTGGTATCCAGGTAAGTATTTTGTCAAATAAGATGCCCAAGTGACCACAAACTAGTTTATTGGATTGATATTTCTTGGAGAATTCTGGGATGACAGAGGGAAATAATTTTTGTTTTGCTTTTTTGTGAATTAATTTTATATCTCTACAGTTACCTTCAAATGTAAAGGTATAAATTGCTTGTAAGAAACTACATGACCTGACCCAACATTCAATGCCTTATCTGATGGATTCATTTCAAGAAAATATAAGAAGCATAGGTAGTAGTTAACCTGACACATGTGAGAAGACATTCTTTGAACTTCACCATACTTTGAGAAATGTCAATGCTATTGAAATAAATGCATTTGTAAATAAAATATAATTAGCTGTGTGGGTTCAGAGTGGCTGACACAAAAGAGTTGAAAACTCACTAGTCTTATGATGGAAAGAATCCATTCTCCAAAAAATTCAATGTGGAAGAGGAGTGAACAAGTCTTAAATAAGTTCTGAAGCTATGAAATGCAAAGTTAACATGGTACATCCAGGTCAATAAGGTAAATGAGTAAATTAGCATGTGTGTTGTTAGAGAGCACTTAATTACAATTTTGCAGTTTTCTTTACACATTCAAGAAATTATGATATACTCAGTAAAATGAAAAAAGAGTTACCCATAATACATTCAAGTTCACACCTCATACATATAAAAGTTCACCTCTAATATATTTAATTTTAAAAATCATCAACATGCCCAATTACATTAAATATTTCCAGTTAATTCAATTCAAATTTTGTTTAAAATGTCAAAAATAGTAAATAAAAATCTTGTAGTAAGTTTCAATTAGTTTAACAAGTACTATGATGTAGTTTTTGTGTATTTATATTTTTTACTTTTCATGAATGTTGCTATTATATGATTTTAAAGCTGTTGAACGAACGTATTATTCACACACCCTCAGAAGATAAATTTACCAATATTTGTGATTTACTTCAGATTTCATAATCATTAATGAAGAGCATAAAAAACAAAACTACACATTCTTCATCATTATTCTGGAATAAAATAACTAAGTTTTAAAAACTTCAAAAAACGTTCCATACTCCCAAATTATTAAAAGATTTAAACTTAGTTCTGTTAATTTAAATAAATATTATAACACACCTGTAATCTGTGCAACATGAGCAGATTCCATTCGCCACTGCAGTATTTGTATGATATCCTTTTGTTTATGATTCATTCTGAATGCTGTGATCACTAAAGCAGTATCATCACCTCCTGTGGCTAGCAGAATATGATCCATTTCCAAAGCAAATAGATCAAAGCTATTGATACCAGATTGATGCAGTTTAAAATTTGACAGGGGTTTAAGGTCACATACTTCAGAACTAATTTCAGTATCCACTTTGAAATTCCCCAGTGAATAATGTCTTTCAACCAGCACTGACAAATCCCAAAATGCTGCAATACCATCTGTGGCCATTGTAATAGTATTCAGTGCAGAAGCACATGCTACATTTAAAATACATCGTTGATGGAATTCAAAAGATCCTATAAGCTGAAAGCATTGCTGAACACTACAATACAGAAGAACTCTGAAGAAAAGAAAAGAAAAACAATGATACAACACAAAGAAACCAACACACTTTTTTACACAGTAACTTGCAGCACATTATATCATATACCAATACCTGAAGTAACCATCAGAGCAGCCTGCAGCAACATATACATTTCCATTATGCAAAATAGGGCAAAGGCTCATGTACCGAATTTCAGGATCGACAGTGGGCTGTGAATGTTTCCAAGATTTATGTTGTTTATTGTCATAGTTCATTAGCATGTGGGAACTTAACTCTTGACATAGAATTTTAGGGAGCATCTCAGATGTTCCTAATGATAAAATTAGAAAGTATTTTCTTTTTAGATAATAAGTTACTTATAAAAATAATTAAGGTCTTAAACTTGAAATGAAAATTAAAGCCATACCACACTCGGGTTCTAAAGTTAATTCCCAAGCCTTAATTTGAGCTCTCCCTCCAGCAGAAAACATAAGCAATTTGTTTTCATGAAGTTCACAACATGCTATAGCTCTGATACTTGATAAGTGGTTATGCAACACAACAAGTGTATGCAAATAGTTTGGAGAATATGCTAATGCCACACGAATAGTTGTATCTTCTCCACCTGATATAAGAACAGGAAACTTCACATTCTTGTAGAGGATTTGTAAACAATTCACTTCTTTTGGATGAAAACCTGTCTAAAAAAAATAGAAAAAAAACTTTACAGAATGTATAAAATGTCTGCTAGTCGTCAAAGAATTCTCAACTTTTTGTTCAGCTTCTTTTATTTTAATAACAGTCATTTATTTACAACTTTAAGTGAGCTGCTAATTAAAATCACAATCAAATACCTTTTTATTTTGTCTTATTTGAACACTGAAGTAGAAAACCTCACCTCCTATTGTGATCTACTAACTGGAATTAATCAATCAATTGGAATTTTTGTATTGGATCCTGCTCCAGCACTACATTCTTAGATAAAAAAAAAACTCACCTGTAGCACTGAAGATAACTTCAAGTCACAAGATGCAACAAAAAGGCACTTTTGTTTGATGTACACAAAGTTTAAACAATTCCCTCCCACAACGTAATCCCAAGATCGATGACCTCCACCACATGGCACCTCACACAGTAACCGCTGCTGCTCTTGAGTCCATACAACAAAATTTTTCTGTGAAGTAACACCCTCTATCATTAAGATATTATTTATATACCTTCTTCTCAATATTTCATTTACACAAATTAGCATAAATACCTCACAAAATCCTAACACTAGAATATCATTTTCATTTACACAACATGATGAAACCCAATCAAAGGGCATTCTAGTGACACACAATTGTTTCAGTGCTTTTAGCAGGTCCACATTTTGATACTGTCGTAGGGTACCATCACGTCCACAAGAGAAAATATAATTCTGATGCGACATAAGAAAGCTTACACCAAATCTCCCATGTACTTTACTTAATGTCTGACTAGGTTCCTAAAACAAGTAAAAATTAAGTATTCTGTTACAAATTTACCAAGACAAAAATATATTTGAAATTTAGTAAAAATAAAAAAATCTACTTTTTTACTTACTTCATTATCATTAATTTCCCCTTGAACTAAGTACAAATGTATACTCCCAACACGGTCACCACAAATGAGATAATAATTATCAATGAACAATGCAGATGTAACCCATCTCTCCTTGCTGTACGGAAGAATGAATGTTTTTATCTTCTCGAGACTATAAGATCCACCTGCAAATAAATATTATATGACAGTGGAACATAAAAAAATTCCCTATAATATTATAGGTATAATTATTAGTGTATTTTCACAAAGCCACAAATATTTATAAACTGACAATTATATTCTTTCATCAATTCAATTTGTATTTGTGGAGGCTTCAACCATTAACACTACTTTACACATGCTTTTAATGAAGTAGATACTACTTTCAACAAAGAATAAGTGAATACAAAATATATTCACATATGCTTCTGAATCAAACTTGTGGTGCTACAATAGTACATATTTTCTATAATAATTGGTACCCGTTACAAAATATTATATTACAATTTCTAACCACTAACACTTTAGCCATAACTCGAAAAACTCCTAATCAAAATAAGCATCAGATGTTTGAAAATAATATAGGGTTTGTTTGTTTTAAATTAATTTCAAAACTTTGAAATGGAAATGGGGTGGAAGGCACAGCAGACCACCGATAGACACTGCCTGACAGACACTCATGGAAAAACACTTTTTCGGTATCAAGAATTCACAAAACATGGATTCTGACTACATTAGTTATTTGAGTCATATGAGCAAGAAAAATCCAATTTTAACAGGGGCTCACAAAACTTGTCTGCCAAACAATCAGCACTTTTCCCTCCAACAGTACTTTTTCTTTCTACAAAATGGATACAAGTAAAATAATCTCTTAAGAACTATTCTGAATGAATGTGAAAATAGCACACTATTATGTATACCTATAATATCATGTTTTTCACTCATGTAATATCACTCTCATATACCTTCAAGTGTTTGCAATGACCACAAGCAAAGTTTACCCAAAACTTCACAAGTAAGAATACTATTGGGTGAAAGCCACTGCAGAGAAAATATTTTACCATCAGCAGCAGAAAAATCTACTATCTTCTCAATATTTCTGGCAGTTTTGCTGCTAGTAGACTCTGAGACAGAAAAGTGAAATATTTTTCTTTCAGTTATGACATTTCCTTTAATTCATTGAATTATGACCTTGAAATTCAGAAAATTAAACTGACCTTCAAAGATTAATATGTGCCCATCCAATGAAGCCAAAGCAAATCGCTGCCTGCATGAAGATATTTCTAAGAGACAGTAATTTGCAAATTTTGGACTGAAATGAAGAACAGTCCACATAAAATTGTCAGATGAATAACTATGATCTCCACCTAGACATAAAGCCACATTTTCCAAAGTGCCCATGTTTGAATTGAGTGACATATTACTTTGTATCCCAGAACAATGAATGACATGTCCAGATTGAAGAACTATGATCATATGACCGTTTTGTAAGAGAACCACTCTCCTGGGATTAGTTTGCTGAGATGTTTGTTCAATTAAGTTTGCATTGATGGGAATAGGAAAAACTGGATTCACATCTTTCAAACAATGGTCAAGAGAAAGCAAACTAATACTTCCATCAGAGCCTCCTGTTACCTAGAAAAAAAAATACAGAAAGAAAGAAATAATAAATAAAAATAAAGGGGGGGGGAAGAAGGAAAAAGAAAAGAGAAAAATTACACTATAAAACAAGCAATTCTAAAAATGAAATATTTGAAGGCAGTCAACATCCAGTTCTCAAGACCAAGAAAGAAAAATATTTTGCAATTTTTCTCCATATTTCAGTTCCTGCTCATATAACTTTATTTTTTCAATTATACAAAAAAAACATAGATTTTTAGTAAAATAGGTGGCCCCTACAAGTGCCTTTGGGCAGTATACAACGAAGAGATGCTAATAGATTGAAACTTTATTTTTTGTTTTGTTGTAAAACCATAACATGAATATTTTGAATTGTACATTAATATTTACTTATTTACAACTTTTGACAGAATTGGTAAAAACCTTGAATGTGCAATTCTTTGTTGTATTTACTGCAAAGTTTTCTATTTCTTTTGTGACAAAGAACGCAATTTCATGTTTCCATCGTATTTCTTCAAGATTCTTTAGGAAAACATCCAGTTGTTACACTAACTTCCAGGAGATTCTAATATTTCAAAAGATATTCTGTACACTGGCCTTGCAAAACTCTCAGTACTTTTTTTGAGACTTGATTCTGTTGAATTTTTAGCAAACAACCAATGTGACAGGCAGCATGAAGGCCGAAGGCAAAGAGTGGATACTACCACTTACAACCTCTCAAAGACACTCATAACAAATCAACGCATTTAAATATTATATTTCCATATTATATGGGGGGGTAATCAAGGTTAACTTTTTGTTTGCTCCCACATACAATTCCTATTTTGTCTAATTTAGATAATGGATACCATGCCATGACAGTTTGATAGTACTAATATTCCGCTAAATAATATTCATCCACAGCTTTAAAATCATTGTTGTCAATAATTGAGCGTTGGAATTGCACATGTTGTTCAAGAAATATTTTTTGTTGGAAAATAAAACAGATTAATATTGTTTCTGGGGAATGTTTCTTAGTTTTGACCTCTATTTCAATTGCCGACCTCATCCTTTCAAGAAGCTGATTCATATCATTTGTGCCTTCTACACCACTTTCTTTGTCTCTCTAAAGCCTATTCTATGGTGAAAATAAAGTTATTTCAACATCATCAAATCTTCATATTCTGCTTCTCAATATGCTATTTCATGAAGAGCGAGACTGAAAATTAACGATGCCAGTATCTTACCTCAAAATGCTTCCATCAGAACCCAAATCATCATTTTTATTTCAAAACAGATGTAACATAAATACTGCAAAGATTTTCAAATAAATTTTATCTTATTATCTGAACATTTAACAATAGAATAATATGTATAACAAAAAAAAAATGCTGATGATTTTGAAGATATTATTTCAATTATTATGCAGCGAGTGTGCAAAAACACAAAAACTCTGTTGCACCTCTGGAATAAAACATATAAACGAAAGAAAGTTGCACAACCACCGAAAAGTTTTTCAACTGATAGGCTAATTTAATACCTAAACTGGGTGACAGATAATGCACAAGTCAAATATTAATGCATCAAATTAGGACAATTATTCATTGTCCTGATCATCCTCTAAGAGCCTCTCGGAATTGACGGGTTAAACATCATAAAAATTGAAGCAACAAGTAAGTGAATTATCAAACTACCAATATCAAAATTGCTTCTGAAACAAAACAATAAATTAGAAAAAATAAATAATTGCACGATAATTTTTACCAGTAATCTTTTCTCTTCTGAACACGCAATGCTCCAAATGCTTCCTCCCTGGTGCAGACTCCATCGCTTCAAAAGTTCTCCTTTCAGGTTCCACACGCACATTAGAGAATCCTATTTTAAAAGAACATATACAGTAGTTAGGTCGACCACTAAATGCACCATAAATGAAAAAATTGTTAATATTTAAGATGAAAGAGAGAAACAACACAACATTCACAACACAAACAATAAATTGCAGACTACCATTTCTTAATTTTTTTCTCCGTTCATAATTTGTAATAACTCCCCTGGTTTTCAATGTCACTCATTTAGTAATGTCCAGTATATTTAGAGTTTAGAAAAGAAAGAAAATGTCGAATGACATTGAAATGAAAAATCGAATATGAAAAATCGAATGTCAAGTACAAGATGCAAATGGAGGCACATCTGCAGCAATTCCCACTAATGTGGGCCTCAGACAAGGCTGCCTCTATCACCTCTATTGTTCAATATATACATGAAGTATATCATTAAGATATGGAAGAAGGAGGTGAAAAGAGGCATTGCTATGGGGTGAGGTCAAGAAAAAAGACCATACTTTATGCAGATGACCAAACAATTGTAATGACATCAGAGAATGAACTGCAAATGGCAATATATAGACTCAACAACATTATAACGAAATATGGTCTCAGAACATCAACAACAAAAACTGAAGCAATGGGCTTCAAAGACAAGGATCATAAAAGAACAAAACAGTGATTGAAAACAAAATAATACAACAAGTTTTACCTTCTAGGTAACAAAATTTCAATACAGGAAGAGGATTTTGAATCACAGTTGGAAAACTACAACAAAATCAATTGCTGTATAAAAAGAAACTTCCAACACATGACTACAGAAACAAAAATTAGACTCCACAACATCCTTTCCAAACCTACACTTCTCTATGGAGGTGAAACTTGGATACTGAAAAAAAGAGATAGACAAAGAATTGAAGCAGCCCAAATGAGATTCCTAAGACCAATACTAAAAGTGAGATGGAAAGACAAAATAAATAAATAAATAAGGAAGAAACTAAAAACCAAAAACATAATTGAAGACTTGGAAAAAAATCTGAAGAAATGGCAAGACCATGTAAAAAGAATGAAAATAACCAGGATACCAAAACAGGTGCTAAAGTACAGACCAAGGGGCATAAGAGAATGAGGCCAGCCAAAGAAGAGATGGGAAGACCAGGAACACCTTGGCAGCAACTAGGGGACTACTGGTAGAATAAGAATAGGCCATTGGGCCTATATCTAAATAGTTCATGATGATGATGATGTAAAAAGAAAGAAAAGAAAACAATATCAAACAATGATGATAATGATGATGTTAAAAGAAAGAAAAGAAAACAATATCAAACAATTACCTCAATAAACTACAGATCTCTATTTTAACTTTCCTGTATACTATACATACACACGTATAGTATAGGGTAAGTTATGTAATGCAGCGCGAAAAAACTGTGGATTTTCGGCACAAAATCTCTTATTACAGGGCAATGGTAACAAAAAAGTGGATAAATACAGTTGCTAAATTAAGAAAAAAAATCTCCTAACACGTGATGCAGCCAGAATCCCTATTTTGTGGGGTCCTTGATACCTTGAGAAACAATTGAAAGCAAAACATTGTCTGTCTGTCCGTCCGTTTGTCTGTCTGTGAAAAACGCTAGCGACTAAACCGTTCAGCCGATTTTCTCCAAAAGTGATATACCCTGATTGATCTGAATATTCTCATGGCCCCTTAAATTTGAAACCGATACTTTAATTTTGGAGGGTATTTTCCATGAAGCCCCTGGGACATTTTCAAAATTTTCAAAAAAAAACGGCACCAACAATTTTGACTAAATTTTGTTGTTGGATAGTCTGAAGGTCATTTAACAGAATGGCATAGATCTTATGTTGATTGAAAACTCTGATTTTTCGAAAATTGAAAAAATAAAAAAATTTCGGCATCTTCCTACAAATATAATTATGAAGATACAATTTTGGTTCTTAATGAAATATGTTCATAAAAAACAGGTCTTCAAATAAGGTAATGTTCAATTTTTTGAAAATATGAGTAGTTTTTCTATTATTTCCTGACAAATATAACAGCTCGCTCAGAATTGACTGCGCTTCGTTTTCGTCGTTTTCTTACAACTACAATTTTAAAAATACAATCTTTATTCAATTAAATGTATTCATCAAAACTACATCTTCAAATAGGTCATGCTTATTTTTTTCAAAATACAGGTAGTTTTTCCATAATTTTGTGACAAACATAATAGCCCGCTGTAAATTTACTGCACTTTGGACAGCTGGACACGTTGTAAATTAGAATTTGCAATTTTGTATTTTATTTCTTTGTTCGTTTCTTACATTCGACCTTTTGTTATACATTTACACATTAATATTTTAGAAATTGTTTATTTTGAAATATTTGAAATAAAAAGTAAAAAAATTAATAGCTCTCAGAATAGTGACAATGTAGGGTCTGCAACAATAGAATTCCATTTGCGCTCACGAATATCGGTGAATTACGTGTGATTGTTGTGACCTGATGGAGCTGTATGAAAAGGAGTTATAATTATCTAATTTATGTTGATGTTTGCATGAAAATATTTAATTTTTGCACCAAATGCTGTACCATTTGTAGTGAGTAGAGTATTTGTTACATGGTTTTAGAATACTCTTTTCTAATCATAGCCCTATGGAATGCATTTCTATATTGTCCAGGGTATCAGGTTTCTTTTTCCAATACAGGTTTACAAAAGTTTTGTATTCTATTTTTGTGCAGTTGTAGAATTCACACAGTTCTGCGATGGAAACAGTGGAAACACTGTGATGGAAACAGTGAGTTGTACGCTTCTTGGTTGAATTGGAAGTTTTCAAATAACAGCTAAGATGTTAGTAACACATAAAGTGCAATATTTCTGTACTATGTAGCTGTTTCCTCTAATATGGGAAAGTAAGTACTGTTGTAACACCACTAGTTTGTAGACAGTTATCTTCATTAGTATTAATCTTTAGATCTTAAATTAAATATACAGTTCATAATAGAATGTAACACAATTACCTCCCCTATACTTATGGTACATTTTTCAAGGCCTACACTCTTCCATACTCGAGCTGTATGTCCATACATGGTATTCACCAAATTAATCTTAGCAAGTTGCCATTTTTGAGGATGAGCAGGACACACTTGCCAACCTTTCACAGAACGGTCATCTGATGTAGTATATATCCGTCCAGTTGCAGGATTATAATGACTTGAGAAGATCACTCCCTAGAATAAAACAGACAATTACAAGCAATGACAAGGTGGTGATGAATTTTCTGACAAGTTCACAGTTTATCATCAGAGCTCATTCAGGGTACCAACAAAAAAACTACCAACTGTGCATAAATTAAAGGTAATGTGACAAAATTACAGGACGAAATCAAACTCCTTTATTAATAATTCATTCTAATGAATAGTAGAAAACATTTCAATTTCTTTAATACTAAATTCAAGTTATTTTTTATTTTAGACTTTTGTCTACTATCAGTAATAAGTTCTAACCTCAGTCATCTAGTGAACTGCAAAGTGATTTTAGGGAGTTCTGAAGGGGTCACCAGGTGAAAGTCTGGACTGTTAGCGATTGTTGCCCTCAGTCTCATGAAGAAATCAAAATGAATTCCTTTGGAATTTTCTATAGTCGTTTAGTGTGACTAAATGACTACAGAAAATATGAATTCAGAATCCTACAGCACCTTTATTGAAGATTCGATCAACTGTGTTTGCAGAAAATGCAGCTATGTGCATGCAGCCTGCCCTCACAAGTATTGTAATCCTCAGCCATGGGTAAGGTGAACACTTTATCTCTTCAGGGTTGTTCAAAGTCATAGTCAGTTGTATCATCATTATGTTTTATACCCTTTTCTCATTTATTGACTTTGAAAAAATAATTCTGTACTATGACATATGTGCTTCATAAAAAAAGAAATACTTTTGTTTTATTTTACTAACTGATAGTAAAGTTAGTTGAACCTGATAGTGCCTTTACAGCTGACCTCCTATAGCCTTTTCCCAACCATCAAACTTAGTGTGTGGTGTGACCAGGACTATTTAATCCCTCTCCTCCGCAGATCTCAAGTTCTGAAGCATGCAATTGCCCAGTCATGCATGTGGTCTTGACTTCCTGCACAAACATCCTAGAGGGCTTGCCACCTAACTCTACTCAAACTGCAAAATTGAATTGCGTGCCATGAAAACGACCGAATTGTACAGCCAGATGTTTCAGTAGCACCACATTCTTTAGTGACCCAACTGATTTATAATTTTTTATTGTTTATGAAGACCAGGAGATGTTCCATCTGAGAAATCTTTTTTGGAGTATTATCCAAAGTAAAAGAATGCAAAAGTTTCAATCATGTTTCACTTCCTCAAATCTTACGATACAATCTCCGAGATGTCTGAAATTATGTTTCACTGGCTCACATAACAGTAGTGCTAACACGGACTTCTGAGGATTGAGTTTAATAAGAAAAACATTGTGGAATACTATCTGTAACTTGATAGTTTCCCCCAATGAGTGGTTTACCGACCACATGAAACGCTGTGGTAACCCTCTCAAGTTTGATATTCAAGAAGATCTTGACAGGCTATTTCAATGGTCAAACTACTGGCTGTTCACTGTCAATCTTCTGAAGTGTTCTGTTCTTCATGTTGGAAAAAATTACCTGTGCAAATGCTATCATCTGAACAACCCATGTATTCCTCACATTCCAATGTGACTTGGAATTATGATCTCACAGGATCTAAAGTGGAGTACACACTTCAATATGCCACAAAAAAAGCCAACAGTCTCTCCTTCCTGATCAACAGAGCCTTCAAGCACCTGACGCCTCAACTTCTCCGCAACATCTACACTACCTACGTTAGGCCAATAATTGAATTTGGGCACTGCATCTAGGCACCATATTTCACCCCCTCTCCTAGACAGTGTGTAGAGGAAATCTTTGAGATACACTCCTGCCCTGTGACTCCTGTCATACCCTGAGAGACCTGAAGCACTCTATCTATCAACTGCTAATGACCAGATTTTGAGGGGAGATCTCATTGAAAAATACAAAATACTACATGGCCACATTAACTGCCCAGGTTTCAATGATTTCTTTCTTTGCAATACCAACTTCCACCTTCATGGTCACAATTACAAATTGAACAGACAATTTTTTGCACAATCCACATCAGTTTTTCGTGCCGAACAGAGACGTTGATCGCTGGTATCGACTACTGCTGCTGTTGTCAACGCTCCCAGCATTTCCATATTTAAACAATGTTGGGACCAATTTTATACTCCTCTCTCTTGATTACCATCTACCATCTTTTTTTTCCCTTCTTTTTGGGTTTTCTTTGCTATTCTTTTCTATTTACCAAATTGTAATTTTATATTTCTTTCTCCCGTGGATCTTTGTTTCATCGTGAACATTATCAGGAATGTCCTGCCTGTTCATGTATTTTGCAAATAAATAAACAAACAAATAAATAAATATTTAGCTACAATAAAATAAAAATTAAAGAAAAAAAGTATGTTTTTATGCATTAGAGCCATTCCATGTCAAATTGCTCAAGAGTTGACGTGGCTCTTTTTTTTATTTACATGAAACTTGATTATTTGTGTAGTTAAGCCTATATTAAATTTTGGAATTTATGTGTCCTTTGCAAAATATGATCAATTGTTGCTCCAAACACACTTAATATAAAAATATCTGGTTTGTTACATTTAATATGTTGAAATGTGGACTTCATTCCACTGTAAATAATTTTTTGAAAAGTTAATATTTCATTTAAAAAATTCTAATTACTTTAAGAAAATGACAATTTCTCTATGAACTCGAGCAGATAAAAATTTTTAAAAAAATATAGGTGTATTATCTGTCCAATTTTCTATCAAATAGAACAAGAAAAAAGTGGGTACTGCTCATGTACAGGTCGAAAAAATCAATTGTACGTGTGAGGGTGCGCTCTTCCTGCCCATGCATTAACGAATTGTGTTCGCTCAGTCTTTGATCCAAGTGCTGAAGAACTATAAAAAGAATGACTGTCTTCCGGATTATGGTTTCAAGAAATATTAGTATCTCACATGTTCACTCTGCCTCCACAAGGGATGGGTGACAGTGAAACAAATTCAATTTCTGCTTTTCCTCGTGTCAGCAAAAGGAATTTGACTGTGGGTCCCTTTTGCAACATAGGGATGCAGCATCTTCCTGAACTTTCTCGTAACATCAGTCGCAAAACACATCTTGTAAAGTGAAGATGCTAGAATTTGCACTGTGATTCATGTATTCACTGTACAACATTGCAAGATACATGTTTTAATCCATTTAATCTCTCTAATCACGATTTTAAGAAGAGAAAATAAACAGCAATTAACTCGTGAAACTTGATTTAGACAGTCATTAGTAGGGAGCAGATTTTGATGAACTAAAACATTGCCAAAAACCATCAATGAAATGCTCTTAAAATGTTTTTAAAATGTTCTATTCTTCCTTTTGATCAAGTGAGATCAGCTTGAAAACTTTTGGTTTGCACTATTTCTAAAAAAAAATATAATAATAATAAAAAATAAATAAATAAATAAATAAATAAAAAACTCTGCCTTTATTTATCGCAAAATCAGCTGAACTGACAACGATGCCGATAGATGTCACAGGAACCTAAGATTATGTATTACTCGTAACATCTGATATTACAATATATGAGCAAAGAAATCAAATAGGCTATTCAGGAATTCAATGGTGAACATGTGTTGTGTCTCATAAATATTGTGTAAAGCAAGTGCCATTAAAATGATATTAAATTGATGAAATCAGAGAAAATACAAAAAATAATGTAAAAATGGGTCGTTTTGACATAATGAGACATCGGATGTATAGGAAAATGCCTATTTTAATTTAATGAAAATGTTTAAAGGTAATTAATACATGTATTTGAATTATGGAAAATTAAACAATCTGACGAATTTTCATTTTGCCTTTTTTGCTCTCTTGTGGTCTTTTATGACGTAAATGCCTTTTAGACATATTTTTCCTTTTAAAATGCTTTTTTCCCTTTAAAATGTATGTATTTTTCTTACTAGCCTTGGTTTCAAATACCACATATTTAAATAACTTTCAGTTCTACAAATCACATTGTCTACTGGTCTACTATATCTCTGCCGAGCATGATATGAATGAGGGGTGTCTTCATTCTGCCAGCTTGTTATATTGTTTTTTACTTTCCCGTATACTATACGTACGAATAGTCAGGGTTGGGCAGTATTTAAATACTTGTATTTGGAATACAAAATTGCAGAGGGCATTTTCCCCTGCAAATAAAATTTGTCCTTCATAGTGAGTTCTTTCTTTAAAGTCATGTACATTTTTCTGAACATTTTAATCGTTTTTGTACAATTTTGCTTGCAATATACGTAATTTTAAAAAAAAAACTACAAAAACAAAATTTCTTAAAAATGGCTCCAAATTTTTTTCTTTTAACTTTGGTAGGTATAGTGCTAAATATACTCTATTAGATGACATAAATTTCATATTGTTCTATTCTTTTGTTTCTTCAAAAATTGCAATAATGTAATTTTTTTGACTTGTCTCCCACGTCGTTAATTTTTATATTAGCGGCGATTTGTTGACATTATTGTATTAATGAGTACATGTGCTTTAAATAATTTCAAGTAAAATTTCTCGAGAACTCAACGTTTTCTTTGAAAACTAGCTCAAAATTCTGCATTTTCAGAAACGGTCAAACGCCATTTTCTCATAAATGGCTCCAAAATTTTCTTCAAACTGTTGGAGCGGATAGTGTTAATTGAACTCTTTAATATGATGTAAAGTTCATTTTGGGGTATTTTTTTGTTTTTTCACAAATTACACAAATGTAATTTTTTTGAAAAATCTCTCACATATTTAATAAGCACATTACCAGCAGTTTGCAATGATTATTACATTTGTGAGTGTAAGTGCTTCAAATGAAAGTTTTTGAAAACTCAAAAATTTTCTGTGAAAAAGAGCTTCAAATTTCGCATTTTTGGTAGTGCTTAAGTGCCATTTTCTTAAAAAACGGCTACAAATTTTTAAAAGAAAATTGCCAATAAGGACCCGGTTTTTGTGTTATTTAACATTCTAAAATTAATCTTCCCGTTCTACCATTAGGAAACCGAAAAATCAAGAAAATGTCAAAAAAAATGTACTTTGGGCGGAGATAGATGGCAGCTGGTTTTCTCAATGAAATGTATTTATCAAAAATACATTTTTAAATAAGGTCATGCTTAATTGTTTGGAAATACGAATTGTTTTTCTACAATTTTGTGAGAAACATAATAGCCCGCTGCAAATTTACTGTGCTTCTGACAGCCAGATGCGTCATAAATTAGAATTTGCAATTTTTGTATTTTATTTATTTGTTCGTTTTTACATTCGACCTTTCATTATACATTTACACATTAGTCTTTTAGAAATTATTTGTTTTGAAATATCTGAATTAATCTTCTTTGATTTTGGTGTAATCCTCCATTACCAGAATGTCACTAGTCCGTTCGTAGTTGTCTAGAGGACCGCCAGGTAGTATTTCCGCGCACAGCGCCTCTCTTGCTCACCCCTGGGTTACTACCCAGCGGCCAGAATTGGGAAGGAATTCGGATTGAGGTAGGGTTTAGGACACTTCACAAGGGTTGGACTACCCCTTTTGAAGCAGGCAAACTGGTTTTGTTGAAACAACTTTCACATGAGATCGACGGGAATCAAACCCGGACCTCGTTGGTGAAAGGCAAGTGACTTCGCTCTGAGCCACCAGATGACTAACGTCCGACATAAAATGCATTTCTATACTAAACAGCACAGTTCTAAAGTGAACATGACATTTCATTAAAATCCATCCCCTAGTCATTAGATTTGCAAATTTTGTGATTAATGACGGAAAATTGTTTACTTCCCCCATGATTCTAGTGCAAAATACAAAAATAAAAATAGGCCTCTAAAAAAAAAATATTTGCCTTCATGAAGAAGTGATTGAAGTCTGTGCAGAATGGCATTTTTTGTGGCGTTACATGGTAGAAGACTATGTGATGGAATTGCAAGAACTGTCAAGAGACTTGCTATTTGAGCCTATTTACAGCCAGGTCAAAATCCAATTTCAACACTGAAGAAACAATCTGATTGGGCAGAAAGAAGTATTTCTATTTTTTTTTAAGGTACATACAGCCATCACAGTGAACAATTACACTCTAGGTATCAAAATTTAAAGCTAATAATTGGAACTTTAAAAACACATTCTTTCACTCATTTGCCACTAACTGAGGTTACAGTGAAACTACTTTCTTTCGCTACAGACGGTACGTGAGTATTTGAAATAAGTTGTGAGGGCAAGAAAATTTCAAAATGTGAGTCAAGAATCAGTCATTGAATAACCAAATACTATTGTGTTTGTTTCAATACAAGTTGCACACCTCAAGAAGTACTTAAATTACTGCATTATCCAAAGGAACTGCCTGCCAGTGATGCAAGAAATGTATCTTTTGCAGCAATGTAGGCCCTACTACAAATTGTTTCGTAAAAATATTCATATTTCTGTAAGTCTCTGAGATCCCACTTTGATATCTTTTGGAGTTGTCAATCAGACTCTAATGCATTTTTAAATGTGTGTGTGTGTATATACAATACACAAAAAGAGAGAGATACAGATTTTTTTTTTCACCTCATCGTTTACAATAATATTCAAATTAAAAAAAACAACAACAACTTCAAATTCAGGAAAATTAATATTTTCCAAAATCTAAAAAATAAACATGTTTTTAAGTTTCAAATAGAATTTGAACAGAGTTTCTACAATTAGTGTCTTCAAGTTTACTAACTGAGGTACAGTGAAACTACTTTCTTTCGCTACAGACGGTACGTGAGTATTTGAAATAAGTTGTGAGGGACAAGAAAATTTCAAAATGTGAGTCAAGAATCAGTCATTGAATAACCAAATACTATTGTGTTTGTTTCAATACATGTTGCACACCTCAAGAAGTACTTAAATTACTGCATTATCCAAAGGAACTGCCTGCCAGTGATGCAAGAAATGTATCTTTTGCAGCAATGTAGGCCCTACTACAAATTGTTTCGTAAAAATATTCATATTTCTGTAAGTCTCTGAGATCCCACTTTGATATCTTTTGGAGTTGTCAATCAGACTCTAATGCATTTTTAAATGTGTGTGTGTGTGTATATACAATACACAAAAAGAGAGAGATACAGATTTTTTTTTTCACCTCATCGTTTACAATAATATTCAAATTAAAAAAAACAACAACAACTTCAAATTCAGGAAAATTAATATTTTCCAAAATCTAAAAAATAAACATGTTTTTAAGTTTCAAATAGAATTTGAACAGAGTTTCTACAATTAGTGTCTTCAAGTTTGTGATACTTTAAAGACAGTGATGTGCATCATTTTTAGCAAATTTCAACATGCAATATTTCCAAAAATAATGAAGTTAAAAAAAATACAAAATACACTGTTAACATATTTAATCCATATAATAGGGGGGGGGGAATAGAAAATAATTTTAAAATATGCAGGTTTTTCGGGGGGATTGGCTCATTGTTTCAGGAATGTGACTCCAACTCTTCATAGTATATCTCACATAGCTTTTTACGTTAAATAAAAAAATAAAATAAATAAGTCTCGTCCAACATTAGGGGACACTTCTGTAAATACAACAGATTATTTAAAACCGCTGCAAAGCATATTCTATCAAAACTGTCACAACATGACAATGTTGCATTTCAGGAGGACTTTCACAATAGTTTTCAATTGTCCATTATTTATCATTCATAGGGCAACCTGTGCTTTAGAGCCAGCAAGCCTTCCAATGCTGTGAAAAATTCAATTCCCATCCAAACCAAGTGGAATTTGTGGTGGACTAAGTGAATTCACAGCAGGTTTTCAAGTTGTTAGCCCAAGGCCGCTCATTTCATCATCATTCACCCATCATTTTCATCCCCCACCTACAGTATCTCTATCTTCATCTATTAGCGGAAAAAGGCTTAAAGGTGACAAGTGCAGAGAGGAGATATAAAGAGAAATGGAAACGTGTGTAAGTAAAGTCAGGGACTGATACCGAAATAATAGCGGTAAAGGTATTTATACCGGTATAGAAATACCTTTACCTCTATTATACCTTTATTCAAAATACCTTAAAAAATACCGGTATAAGACGTCAAATACCGGTATTTTTAGAGGTATTTTACCTTTATTCGACGTCTATACCGGTAAAATAGCATTTTCATGAGAAAATACCGGTATTTCAGTATAATCATACAGGTTTTTCGGAGGGGAAACATTCTGATTTTTTACGCTGAGGTAGCTCAGAGGAACAATTATGGACTCCGCAGAGTTTCTGACCGGGGGTCCTAGGTTTCGAGTCCCAACGTTGGCGTATTTTCGTCACCAGACATTCTACCTAGGTCGAGTCCTGTTGTTGGTTGAAAAATAATTATTATAATAGTCTGGGGACGCGAAGGCGTGTTTAAGGGAGCGAACGCGCGTGTGGGGGACGCGAACGCGCGTTTGGGGGAGCGAACGCCCGTTTGGGGAGCGAACGCGCGTTTGGGGGAGCGAACGCGCGTTTGGGGAGCGAAACGCGCGTTTGGGGAGCGAACGCGCGTTTGGGGAGCGAACGCGCGTTTGGGGAGCGAACGCGCGTTTGGGGAGCGAACGCCCGTTTGGAGAGCGAACGCGCGTTTGGGGTTAACCATTTCTTAAGTTTTCAAAATCATTTCATCAAAAAATGCTTGAACTTCAACCCTTCTTCTAATTTCAAACTATCCCCCAGGATAGTGCCATGTTAACTACACCAGAAACTTGCAAATATGGCATAATGTTAATGGATATAAGTTAAAATGCAATAAAACACTGTTTCATAACATTTTATTAAATCATTGTCTCTTAGCATGTAATACATTTCAAAATGGAAAATTTTCTCTTCAAGTGTTTTTCCTGAATTGAATAGAAATGGAGCAGCCAGTTTCTACACGTAAGGCATATTAGTTTCTACATATAGTCAGGATCAGGTCAAAGTGTCAACATTAGACTTTTGATTTTATGCCTTCAATGTTAACATTCTTTAAATTAATTTTTTATCACATTTCCTCTTTGATCCCTCAGCAAATACTCAAAAAATTGCAAAGAAAGTTTAAAAAATATTTCGTACCTTGTGTCCTTGCAATCGATGCAAAACAGGACAATCTATACCAGAGGTATCATTATCAGATGGAGACCATATGATCACCTCTTGAAATACAGTTCCAGCGAATACAACCAATTGGTCCCAGCTGGATCCTACAAATGTAGAGCTGTAACTGAATAACAGAAACATTTTTACAATAAATACTTAAATAATTGAACTTCATTAGGCTAACAGTCATTCCACATCAAAGTGAGCAGATTTCAAACAAGTTTGAACTTGATGTCTCTGATTTAATTGAATCTCCCTCCCCTCTTGTATAGCAAAAAAAGAATGAACACGTTGAAAAAAAAAAAAAATGTTTTTCCTAGCAGATCATTTACTTTTGAATATATTATACACCAAATTTTAAAAAAAACTGTACATGGAGAGTACTTTAAATTTTGCTGGTAATGTGCATATTAAAGATGTGATAGACCTTTCAAAAAATTTAATGTGTAATTTTTGAAAAAACAAAAAAATACCTCAAAATACACTTTAGGTCATATTGAAGAGTGCAATTACCACTATCCGTTCCAAAAGCTTGAAGAAAAAATTTGGAGCCGTTTATGATAAAACGGCGTTTGAGTGATTCTGAAAATGTGGAATTTTGAGGCAACTTTTCACAGAAAGCGGTTGAGTTTTTTGAGAAACTTTACTTCACATTATTTGAAGCACATGTACTCATTAATATAATAATGTCAACAAACTGCCGCTAATGTAAATATTAACGACGTGACAGACAATTCAAAAACAAATTGCCATTTTTGGCAAAAAGAATAGAGCACTATGGCGTTTATATCATGTAATATAGTACATTAGTATTATCCCTTACGAAAAGTTTAAAGAAAAAATTTGGATGTTTGAGAAAATCTTGTTTTTGAATTTTTTTACT